>VXAL01016952.1:1119197-1156040 GCA_013399475.1 Chauna torquata
CCGGCGGCCGGGCCGCTGCCGCGCGTGGCCGAAATAGCGCCCGCTCGCACGCCGAGCCCCGCGGAGGCTGGCCCCACGCGGGGCTGTCCGTGGGGTGAGCCCCGGCGCGGCAAAGCGCCCAGCAGCCGCGTGGGAACGGGGCGTCGGTGTCTCGGGGTGCGCGGGCGCTGGGAAGCTGGCGGTCCCGGGGACCCCGCGGCACTCCCGCCGGCTCCGTGGCCGAAGCGCTGCCTGCTTCCGTCCCCCCTCTGCCGAGGGAGGAGGACCCGTCCCTGGTAAACAAGCGTGCTGTGATTTCCACCGCCTTTGCGCACAGGGCTACGCCGCGGCCCCGTACCGAGGAGAAGCTCAGGCCAGGTCCTTTGAACCCAGCTGCTCTCAAGCTTGGGATTTAACAGATTTTGCAAACCGTCTTTGGTCCCAGCGTCTGCGGGGACACCAAAAGCGGTCTGCAGAATTTAGGCAATCCAGCTGCAAACTGCAGAGTACAAAATCGACTGAAGGGAGGTCACGTATGTCATTCCTAGCCTTGCCCAAAGGTGATGAAGGAAAGGCCCCAAGCGCTAGGGCACTGTGGGAAATCAGAAATTTACTCGTTACAAAAGGTCCTACGGAGATACAGAGAGAGGTATGCACACCTTTCTCACATACATGCATCCACGCATATCCCATGCACATTTACACGCTTACTCAGGTGAGCAAGCGGTATGCACGCGTGTGGATACATGATGCACAGCCGTCAGCGCCGGGAGGAGTGCTGTGCCTGGAGGAGTGCCCTGCCGGGACAGCAGGGTTTGCTCAGTGGGGTGCACAGGGGAGTGGCTGAGGAGCAATCTCCTCTCTGGTGGGACGGCAGAAGGAGACGGAGGTGTCCCCTGGGTGCACAGGTGCTGCAGGGGCCCTCTGCAGTGGCAGCCGTGGCCCCACACAGGAGCCTGAGGGGTCTGCCCTTGTGGGTGGTGAGTCCTCCTTTCCAGGATGTGCTCTCCTTGCACTGAGAAGGCAATCACAGAATGATTTAGGGTGTATGGGACCTGCACATGTCAGGAATCCACCGCCTCCTGAAAAACACTGGGGCCTCACAGGAGGCCGTGGACCACTTGTGCATCAGTGAAGTAGGAAAGGGCAAGAGAGAGGTTTTAGAAGCAAGATTTAGAGTGCCAGTAAGGACGGTAAAGCCAAGCGTCTCCTCCGGAAATACAGCAGGAGGGAGAGGTCAGCACCAATGGGAAGGGACACAGGTCCCAGGAGAGCTGAGAAGAAGCTGGAAGGCTCAGAGGCACATGGCGCTTCCAGCTACTTCTGGAAGAGAAGATCCCAGCAGGACTGATTTCCATGAAGCCATAGCGGGACCACATGGCTGGCCTTCAAATTGAGAACGTCACAGGGGGAGTTTTAGACCGAAGAGATGGCAAGTAGAGAGATACTGAAGAACACATGGGAACATGTATCCCCTGGCAGGGAGATCACAGGAATTCAATGTCCTCAGATAAAGGACAGGACAAAAGTTGGCAAGAGTCAAACAGAATGGTGGAAAACTGTCAGAAAAAATAGTTCCATATAAACAGTCTCAGGAATGAGATGAGGGACCTGGGCGTCTAGCTTTAAATTAGCACGTCGACAGGATGGATGTGCTTGGAAAGGAGATCAGTGGGACACCAATAACAAGATACACTTGTGTAGGAGGGTCAGGCTAGGCTGTGTCTGAAGGGAATAAGGCTATATGCTCCGTGCTAAAAGAAGCAGTCAAATCAGCTAACTCTAGCAACTAAAGCCAAATTTTTATAGACTTAAGGTCTCCATAGGAACATGGTAGTATTAAGGTGGCCAGGTTGGAGACAGTTCCTATGCCAGGTGTGAATGACGTGAGAATCCAACTTGCCACCACTCAGAAATAAGATCTTGCAGTCATTAGGTCTCTGAGGAGGATCAAGTTGGTGCCCCAGAACTGTTGCAAAGCTGCTGGGAAATGTCGGGATGGAGTGCAACAGGGAGGACCTCCACTCCCCAGCAGGTACAGCAGAAATGGCAAAGACTTGGAGGAGAGCAGCAAAGATAACTGAAAACATGGAATCACCCTGATGTCAGAGTGACTTAACAGATCGGGATTTTTCAGGCTGTAGGAATGATAACCGATACAAAAAAAGTCAGGGGAGAGGGAATACACAGTCATGAAAAGAGAAGAATAGGGATGGATTATTTGCTGTCTTTTCTAGTATAAGAACTAGACAGCATTAAGTGAAACTAGCAGGTGGCAGATTTAAAGCAAACAGGAGGAGGTGGTTCTTCACACAGTAGGTAATTAAACGGTGGTACTTTCTGCTTTAATGTGCCAAAAGTTCACAGGGCATCAAAAAAAGCCCCCGAGCACACTCACAGGAAAAAAAAAAAAAANCACCCCCAGGAAAAAAAAAAAAAAAAAAAAAACAACCCATGAGGTGCTGTTAAATGTAAAGACACAGACTCTGCATCAAGCTGTCCCCCGAGCAGCAGGTTTCTAGAGGCTGGAAGCCGTTCTGTGGGTGCATCAGTATGTCCTCGCCGTGCTACGGGCCGTCTCGCGTGGGTCACAGCAGGATGGATCTCTGAGCTAACTCGCGTACATCAGAGTTGTTTTTGCAGTCAGGCAGGCAGTCGTACATTGACATCACACGCAAGCAGGAGTACCCTTACATGTCTCTTCAGACTTGCTGGCAAATTGGAACACCTGAAATGTATAGCAGTTAACAAAATGCTTTCTTGAAAATACAGGCTTTGCCTCTTATGGACCAGAGGGAGGGATATATGCCACTTTACCCCACCGGCTTGCAAAAGTCTTTACAGGTTTATAGCACATGCCAGTTTGGAAGGAATAACTTTAGAAAATACGTTGTTGTTCAACCACCTTGTTCCAAGCATTACAAATGGCCTAATGGTGAATGCCTGCACATTGCTCAGGAGATGGGAGCTGCCCAGCGCGGCTCAAACAGCTCACTCTTTACGAAGGGAACAGCAGACCAGGCTGTTCTTTGCAGTGTTCGGTGGCTGCTCTCATTTTCAGTACATTTTCAGTATACACTTTTAACTCGTTTACAGAATGAGTGAGCTATGAAAATCTGTAGCCTACGTATCAGCATATACTGTGGGGAAGATGCTTACAATCACATTAATAACTTAATCTCACACTTGGAGGACTACTTACAAAGCGGCACCACTGTGAATGACACTAATTGGTTTTGGTCAAAGAAAACACAAGTGGCTTACTGGAGAAACAATAACCAAGCCATTTAGGAGAACTTGCAGCCTGCTCTTTCCATTTCTTCCCACTGCCCTCAGCTGGTCTAGATGGTGCTCATTCGAGGCATTACAGACTTTTCTCTCCATGTCTCCTATGATAAGAAATTCACAAGATGTGCTAGAAGTTAAAGTTTCTCTTGTGCTTCTTTCACGATGTTGAAAGGTAATGGGAATGGACGGCTTCTGGTTTTTAAACATAGCTTTCAACAATGACTCATTCCATCCAAAAAAAGACTTACCTTTCATGACCTTGCTGTTTCAGTAAGATCTGGCAACTTTAAAACCAGAAAATTTAACTAAGAAGCATCAAAAATCCAGAACTTCTTCTCTGCAGAATTGCCAGAGTTTTTAGCTTACACTATTAATCATCTTCCTTAGGGAATCGGTTGATTCCATTAGCATCCTGCCTTTTCATGCACACAAGATTAACTGTTCTGGCCTGGCCTTCATTTCTCTGAGGGAAAAAAAAAAAAGCCACCTTGAAAATGGTTATCGTTAAAGTTCCAGAAGGTAAATAAGCCATCCATCTTTCTGAAGTTTTATAATCTCTCTCTCTCTTTTGCTGGGTCTTCACACTGTCTTCAAGTGGAGCTGAGTGTATCATCATTTCAGTTCTTACGATCCCCTGTCACGCAGGCTTCATGACTTTCTATCTATAGCATTGAAGACAAGCAGCTGAATTTTCTCATGGAGTTGCATCCCAAGCTGATGTACTCACCTGCAGCTGGCCTGCTTATTTTTCTGGTATGCTGAAGCAGGAAAGCAGCCTAAACCATGTTGGTAATCTACTACAGGTGAGTGCTTAGCGAGAGAAGAGATTAGTTGCAAGATTCCTGTAATTCTTACTTTAACACTATTTATTACCCGTGCCTTCCTGAGTGCCCACATCCATTTTTAATCTTGACGCACAATGACATTTCTTAGCACTTTTAATTTGTCCTGTGAAAAACATTCTGATGCTGCTGTAATCTGTAATCCTGATATTTTTAGATACTACGTAGTAATGGCACCTTACTTACAACAAAAGAAAGCCCACCAGATTTCTGATCATAGTTAAGAATTTAAAGTACAAAATGCTGGCTGTTTAACAACTTGTAATGCATTTCTTCTCTGAAATCAGCTTTATTCATTGGGTGTTTTTTTTATTTACTTGGTGTTTATACTGTCATAAATAAACAGACTGTCTGGTCTCTGGTGTTTCTGCAGTGTTCTAGAAGTATTTATGTTCATGTTAAAATTAATAGAAAACAAAGTTTCAACAGAGACAGAAGGACTGAGTCAGCAGGATGCTTCTTGGTCGATTTTGTTGCAGTCCCAGCCTTGGCATCAGAAGGGGGACGGGCCCAGCAACAGCCATCAGGAAATCCTTGGAAATCATTGCACGTGGAGACCTGGAGATACATCTGGGTCTTTTCTTCCGTAGACACAACAACTGTGTGGAAAAAAGTCTGGCTTATTTAAGACCTTATTGAGCAAATACTTGAGTATGTGCTTAAATGTAAGAACATGAGCAATTCCTGTTGGGCTCGGAGGGATTCTTCACATGCCTGAGGTTATGTGTGCACACAAGTACCTGGGTGGGGAAAGCCTCCCCATTCTCCCTCACTGCCCTGATTTTGCCTGGGTTCCTTAACTCAACCTTCTTGTGGTCTTTCCTCCTTTTTTTTCCCCACTCCAATGGCTGCAGGGTGGTGTGTAGCTTGCTCAGCATGCTTCCATGGGTAACTGAGCAGGGATGTGGTCCCTTGCCTGTTCCTGGTGGGGCTCAGTTGTTGCTGTCTGAGAGGACAGACACAAGGCATGGGCAGCCCCCAGGCAGCTACAGCAGGAACCCGGTGACAGCAGCAATACTGTGTGCCAGCAGCACCACCCCAACGCTATTCACAGCATGAAGAGTGATCTTTTTAAAGCATTTCTGTGCAAACTCATCCATGTGATGGCAAGGAGATCTGCCCCCAAGAGTCTTAACAGGGTGTCTAAATTACAGAGTACTCCTCAGCTTTTATATTTTTCAGCTGTGCTGATCTTCTGATTGCTAAGCATTTAGATGGTAGAAGTATTGTTTTGTTTTTATTGGTAATAATGACAGTAATAATTACAGAAAACCATTCCAGGATGGAAAAACATTTTTGCTATTTTAGTATTGTGAAAGGACGTTTCAGGGTGACTTCAGAACAGGAATGTCTGAATTATCTAAAGAAAGTGCTCTGAGTAAGATATTTTTAATCAACACTGTAAACACACTGTCTTCTCTAGCCAGCAGTGCAGCTCTCAAAATGCGCCAATACCGCCTACGAGCCAAAAAAACGACCAATGTGAGAATAAAATTTTTCCATTGGAACACAAAGCCTCTCATACTTTCTGCAAAGGTAGGTGCTCTCATAAAGGTGTTGCTTTATCCAGCCATTAGGGGATTCTGTCAGAAAGAGACCAGGGACAAAATAATAACGCGTGACAGGTGTCACAGAAGCAGAGAATGGCTGAGGCTGGAAGGCACCTCTGGAGGTCATCTGGTCCAACCCCCCTGCTCAAGCAGGGGGACACCTACAGCAGGTTGCCCAGGACCATGTCCACATGGCTTTTGAAGATCTCCAAGAAGGGAGACTCCACAGCCTCTCTGGGCAACCTGGGCCAGTGTCACCCACACAGTAAAGAAGTGCTTCTTGATGTTCAGACAGAACCTTGTGTTCCAGTTTGTGCCCACTGCCTCTTGTCCTGGCACTGGGCACCCCTGAAAAGAGCCTGGCTCTGTTCTCTTCACACCCTCCCATCAGGTATTTATGGACACTGATGAGATCCCCCTTGAGCTTCCTCTTCTCCAGGCTGAGCATTCCCTGCTCTCTCAGCCTCTCTGCAGAGGAGGGGTGCTCCCATCCCTCCATCATCCCCAGGTCCTCTCCTGCAAAGCTGCTTTCCAGCTGGGCAGCCCCCAGCATACATCTTTGCTGTGAAGTTTTACCTTCCTGGTAGCATTGCTCTGCTGCTCCCAGGTGCTACTGAGCCAAAAGGTAAGTGGAGAAAGTCTGTCTTCGGAACCAACAACATATATATGATGCAGAAAAACCCCATCAGTGCTGGATTGTCTGTTCATTTTCCTCGACATTGCTTTTATTTTGCTGCTGTACTTCAGACCCATTGCTCTGTAAAATCAGCTTGTGTACAGGTTTGTTTCTTTAACAGGAGGGAAGACAGAAAACAGAGAGTTTGCTTATTACCAGTATTGTGAGACATTTTTAGTTACTCATGTCTCTTGGCCCTTACAGCAAATTTTAGGGAGGAAAGCAGTCCTTCAAAAACAGGTACAGCATCTTGACGTTTCAGGGCTGAAGTAGAGCTCGGCAGAGAAAGCATGGAGTGGAGCCAGGCTGCTTCAGTAGATCCTGCCTGAAACTGGTCCTGCTCACCCCTTCTTTAGTAGAGCACTTCACACGAGTGGAAGCGTTTGTGGCATTTTTCCCAGTGAAATTGAGGTAGAATAAAAAAATAAGCAATGTATTGTCTATTGGCTTGACAAAGCAGAACAAATTCTTTTCTTCCAGAAAATAATGAGATATTAAGAGCTTTGCTTCATATCATGTGTAAACACAGGATTTGATTTAATGAATTCAAAACTTATTTGTTATTAAAATCAGGTCAATTCTCTTTGTTGATGGGGAAGGGATGTTTTTCACTTTTCACTTTCTGTTTGTAGTTGAATTTCATATATAAAGAAGACTTTCCAGGGATGTGCATCACAGAAGTGCTCACCAGAATTATTCCCTCATCAGCCCCCATCTGAAGCATATGACACTCCAGCAAATTTTGCCAGGTCAATGGCTTTGGTGGGGAGAAAGGTCCCACTCCATGCTAGGGGTGTTATCCTCCCCTCTGAACTAGAGGACGGAGGCACAGAGGGAGCTGAACCACCCACGGTACCTTCCCTGGGTATCAGCTGATGTGCACCAAGGGCTGTGCCGGGCAGATGGGCTGGTGTGGACTAACCAGCATCCCGCCTTTCATCTTTGCCTCCATAGCCCACACGTGTGCTCCTGCACCGGGCAACAGAGCAGCAGCATGGGCCATCACCCCACCAGCTCCTACCCCATCAGTGCAGAGAGAATTTCAAGTCTTTCTAGCCCACTTCTGGCCTCCTTCTGGGGGTACAAGTGCCTGGTTGTAACGCCCAGCCTGTGTTAGAGGAGCAAGGGTCACAGGAGAAGGTGCCACGTGGAGGAGCATCCCAGCTGTGTAAAACCCCTGAATTTCGCAGAGGCGGCAGAGGTGATCCCAGAAGCAAGCTGGGACAAGGCAGCGGGATGGTAAAAGCAGGCAGGTTGCAGAGAGGTCAAGTGGGGGACCTGGGAGGCACCTGGGTGAAGAGTTTCGTGGGTGAGTGTGAGGAATGGGGGGAGCTGAGGGGCTTTCTGAAGGATTTCTAGGGGAAGGAGGTGACATTAAGGGAAGGACCAATGTGGCAGATGCCAGTGGCAGGAGTGAGGTGGTTGGGGCAGCTTGGGGTGACCTCTGCCTGGGAGCCTGTAGGCACTGCCATGGGAGGAGAGGCAGGAGGTGCTGGGGAACGTGGCCACCACACCAAGGCACCCAAGGGTGGTGGGAGCAGAAAGGCGCTGGGAAGGGGGTTTTCAGCTCAGGCTGTCTCCTGATGGCAAACCAGGCAGTGCTGCACACCCACAGCGGCCTTGGAGGCCACATGTCTGTGGGGCTAGGTAAATATACTGGAGCCTTTCCTCTTTGGTGCGATCCCCATCTCATACTGTGACACAGAATGTGACCCTTAAAAAAAAAGGAGCCAATTATAAACGTTCAATTTTAGGCTCTTCTACCTAAAGTAAAAATGGTCACTGCAAGTTACAAAGCCATTTCCATGTCAGAACCCTCTTTGGCTATTTTGCCTTTTCTAATCGGTGTTTAATGATTAACAGAAGAGCAAGTACCATATGAGGATCCCTGCCTGCTGACTGCCCGCGTGTATTTGAGCTGGCAAGGCTGACCTCCGGAGAGCTTCTGGATAGCCTCTGCACACCGGGCTGCCCGTCCTCCCCAGCCACAAGCAGATGCAACGGCTTCTGCATGTGCTGAAATAGCTGAAGCTGAGCTCATCTACTGCACCTTTGTTGCTAGCCCGCAGAGTCCAGTAAGTTCATTTTCTGAAACATAACAGCTGGCTCTGGTGAGCTGTTTCTGGAGTGCAGATCACTGGTGACTCATCTCTCCTGAAGCCCATCTCACTACACTTCTCCTTTGACAAGTCATTTCTGTCCCTCTGACCGTTGCCCCGTTCTCAGATTTGCTAAGCTGACACAACCAAGGGGACTCCTTCAGAAGAGGGATACAACAGGCGAGCAGATAGCCAGTGTCAGAGGCTGAACGAGACCCAGCACCAGCTTCAAGTCCTCTGTTCCCAGAATTTGCCATCGTCGCTGGGGTAGCGATGGGGGTGGGTTTATGGGGAAACCACCCTGGGGAACGCTGGGGTGAAGCAGCTGGAGAGGTGCTGAGTCCCTGTTCGTGTGCGAGGGATCTCAGCCCACTGGGTAGGGCTGCTTTACCACTGTAAGAGAAAGAGGTCGTGGGAGGGGAGGGAGGAGGAAAACTGTTGGCTATTAATAGCAAATATGAGTAGGAGCTTTATTTTGAATGGCTTATTTAATTAGTGACGTGCAATGCAGAAGTAAGGCTCGCAGTGCGCAGTGCACTTCACGTGCTCATTTACCCAGTGCTGGCAGATAAAAAAAAAAAAACATTACAGTGCGGGGGAGTTTTAAATAGGCAGAGCTAAAATGCCCAAATTCAAAAATAACCAGGGGATCAATCAGCCTTATTCTTCAGAGAGACAGCCTCTGAATGCAGCCTGCTGGACTCAGCACCAGCTCAGACGCAGGAAATTTCAGCTACCTCCCCAGCCTCAGCTGCCCGTCATTGGGTCTCCTCAGTACTCCCATTTCTCTCAGACTTTGTCTTTTGTGTCTGTGTGGATGAGAAGTTTCCTGAGACGGCAGCTGTCTCGTCTTACTCAGTTTTACAGTGCCCGGTACAAATGTGTCCTGCTTTTTCAGGAACCCCGCTCTTGTGCAGTGCTGGGGGCAGTAACATTGCTCTGTTCGGTGGTTCTCCGGTGTCGTGTTATATTTGTCCTTGTGCTTTCAGTACCTCAAATAAAGAAACAACAGCAACCAGAAGCAGCTACTTAGGTCATTTGAAGCTAGGAGACAGCAGGGGCAGGCTTGCTTCCTTAGCTCTGTAGGACACGGCACAGCAGCTGGACCCATGAGCCCTGCTAGCATCTAGTGCATTAAATCGGTGGGACTCCTAAAAAAACAACAGCAACAAAAAACAACTCAGATGCTCGTGGTTATTATTTGCCTATTTGCACCTTGCTTTGAATAATTACGTGCGGGGTGGCAAATCCTCTTTTAATGAAAGAAGAAAGGCGTACTCCACAGGTGTGCGTGTTACTGCACTGATAAGCAGACCGGCCCGAAGGGAAGTTTTGGGAGGCAGACACCAAAAGCAAGGCAAGGGCGGCCAGCTGCCAGCTCGAGGCAGAGCTCCTCCTCTCCCATTAAGGTAGTTTTATCGGAATGCTGAGTCACCTGTTCCCTGTGTGAAGGAGCTGCAGAAAAAGCAATTATGTGTAATTTCCTTGCATTTCTTTTGCTCCCGCACCACCATCTCGCTTTTGGAGCGAATCTGGCAGTAGAGTCAAGAGTTCTCTTTGCTGGAAAGCATTATAGCGTTGTACCTTGGGCTAGATATGTGAAAGCCTGATAAGCAGGTGGTAATAGTTCCCAGTCAGCTTCAAAGAAAGGGTAATGTGTCATTTCTTGGCAAGCAAACATTTAATGCACACAGAGCGGTTGTAAATAGTTTGTGGAATACGTGCAGATAACACTCACACAAAAGCTGTTAGCAGCTCTGCCGGTGAGTTTGCTACAAACTTCCCCTCTTCTCGCCGCTGGTGTGTTTAAGGTTCTCCTGACGCTGTCTCCGCTCTCTCCCCGGCCCGGGGCACTCTGTCGGTGAAGACGAGCACTCCAGCTGCTCTGCAAGTGCTCCCTCGCTCAGCCGCTGAGGCGGGAGCCCACGGCCGGTTGTCCAAAGCCAAGCGATTTTTAGCGCCCATCCCTCTCAGCAGCAACATCACCACTTCTCCAAGCGGCTCCGAAAGCATTTCCTTCAAGCCCGCGTTCGTGGCCAGCGTCCCCAGGCGTCCCAGGACGGTGGTGGTATGGAGCACCCCATCCCGTCCAGCTGTGCCCCTGCCCCCTGTGTCTCTGGGCCAGAGCCAAAAGCTGCTGCGTTCCGCGGGTTCACGTGCGGAGGGTACCTCCGAGAAGAGCTTCCTGACTTGGCCTGTCATCCCGTCCACTCGCTCACGTCCTCTTAAGTTCACTGTAGCTCTTCTGCCTCTTGACCTAACAGCACAGCTATCAACCAAACAGAAGATCAAGGTGGTCTATTGTGTATTTTTGTTTTTGTTTTTTTCCCAAAGTCGCGGACTCTGGGTTGTGGTAGTCACGATGAACTGAGGACACGAGAGAGCCAAAAGAAGGCAGGCTGCTCAGCAGTGCCCCTTTGCTCCGCTGTGTTAGCGGTGCTGGTGAAAGGCATCAACCACCTCTCGCTGTGAGCCCAGCGCAGAGCGCTTGTCCTTCACCTCTGGCTTCCCAGCAGACCTCAGGTGCTGTTGCTCGTGTGCAAGGCCGCCGTTTATTTTGCTGGCTTGAAGGAAAGGCCCAGAGGACAAAAAGCCACAGGACTTGGAGGGCTTCCTGCGTGTCCGTCATCACTGGGCTGCTTTTAGCCTGGGACCATCTCAGTTGCTCTGTGTTTATTGTAAACAGCCACATGAACCACGGCAACACCAGAAATAGGCGAGCATCTCCGTCCCTGTACCAGTTCCCCGCCTTTGCAAGCCTGATCTAACTTTTCCTCTCTTTTTTGGATGTCTTCCCTGCCTCACCAGCAGTACAGAGGAGCTCTGTCAGGTTCTAATCTCATTGGATCCGAGTTGCAGTTTTTCCATTTTCCTGCTAAAATCCCCGAGGGAGGTCAGCGAGCGCGTCGTACCAGTGCCGCTGCCTTTCATCTGCGCCTCAAAGGCTTCAAGTGAAAGCAGCCTGGAAGTGGGTGGCACCTGCAACCATGTTCACTTATGCCCGCCATCAGCGTTTGGAGCATTTAGCAATGTTTTGCAAGGTGGCCAAACAAGCGATCCTCTCTTTCAGAGAGGACATAAATGGTGAACTCCACTGCAGATATGTTATCTCTTCAGTTACGTACAGATTAAGACACAGACAAAACAATAAACCTGAAACAGAAGAACCTTGCCTCTTCAAGTTTACACTTTTTCAAATCTCTCCTTGGGTTCCAGAGTTTTGTGACATTTTGCTCCAGCCTGTTTCAGCACACCGTTGCACACAGATGCGTTGCTGTTCAGTGCCAGTGCCTGCACCCTTGTCCACACTAGAATCTAATTTCCCAGTTCAAGCTTGATGCTGCAATGATTTTATTCCCCCTGCTATCATAATTCAACTGCAGGCCTGAAGCGATTTGGCTTTCAGTTATATCACATTAAATGCGGAGTAAAGCCAAGGAGTGAAATGAACATGTGGCTCCCCGGTGCTTTGTGTATGTAACCTAAATGCTAAATATCAAAAGAGGCTGGTTCATTGGGTTTATTACCAATCCTGCGAAAAGTTGGTTTGGTTTTCCTTTTAAATCACCTCCGACATTAAATCGAGTGAATCCTAGAAGGCTGTGCTCTCTTTCCACTGCTTTTACTCCGTTACATTGCATGCGTGTTTCCACGCCCCGTGTACCTCTGAGGCCCCCTGTGATGAGCAGAGCAAGAACGAATCACGCACAGCAGCTGTCACTGTCATCCTCTTCCTGGAGGAGAAATGCGAACAGGGGTCATTTGTTTGGATAAAGGTTTGTGTTTTGGTTTCGTTTTGTGTTTTGTTTTGTTTTGTTTTTTGTTTTTCAGCCAGCTTTCCTAGAGAAAGGAGGCTTGTGGGAATGCCCCACCTTCTGTTAATTCCTACTTTCCCCGGCCCTCAGCATCCCTAGCAGCTCTGTGACCTGCTGCCCAATTTCAACAGCACCCAAGGGGAGGCAGGGAGCAGCTCCCGCGCCGAGGGCGATGCTGTGGCACCAGCCTGGCCGCGGACACCGGCAGCAGCGGGTGGGAGCGTGCAGAGCCCCGAGCAAGCTCTGCTCAGAGCTCACCCCTGACCACGCGTGGCATGAAAGGAACATAAACAGGAAGCACGAAGCCACAGGAAATTAGACTACAGAAGTTTCGCTGTTCATAGAAGCATTATTTTTAATATTTCTATTGCTATGGCTCGCGTCAGGAAAGAGCGTTCGATTTCTCACTCTGCTCAGACCTCGGGGAGGAAAAAAATAGCCCCTTCAGGTGATGGATTGCTTTCCAGCCAGATTCTCACAATGCTGTAACACGGTAACACCGAGCCGAGCCATAGCGATTCACATCAGGGGTGCTAAGATCCTGCCCCAGACGCAGCCCCACGCAGAGCATTGGAGCTCTGCTCCGTGGCTCCCAATCCGGCTCCCAATCCCACTTCTATCCACCTACATTTTCTGGAGGGCTGGGCATCCATGAAAGTTGCTGTTGTCGCTGCCGCTGTGCACGCAGTCGGCTGTCAGCAGTAAGGCATGCTTCGCCTGCCCTCTGTGCATTTCAGTCGTTGGGACAAGGCTCGTAACAGCTATTTTGTTTTGCAGTAAGGGGGAGAAAATACGTGTTTTGTAGCATTTCTCAGAGAGCTCATTTTAATCCTCTGTAACTTTTTTTTTTTTTTGCTGCTTCTCTCAGCAAAATTCCAGCATCTATGAATTACATAGATGAGTAGTTTTCCCCCAAGTGCTCCAGCTTTACATGGTGAATGAGCCACTTATCTCCTCCTCTTGTCCTTGCACAGCTCACCTCTGGGATTTCTTCATCCACAAACACAAATTCGACTCTATTCCCTACGCTGCTAACTGACGGATCCACTGCCCCTTCCAGACGTCATTCTCCTGTCACACCAGAAAACAAGTGGTCTCCCCGACGATTCCCCTTGTCAGCAAAAAGCTTAGTGTTGATAAAATATTATCCATCGTCTTTCCTCTCCCTAGTGCTTCCTCTGTGACCGCTCTGTGACCACTTGGTCGATCACCACCCTGGCTCTCAGGCTGGGTGTCAGCAACTCTCCAAGTGCAGGAGCAGCCGGCGAGGGACGCAGGCAGAGCTCGCCTTGCCTACAGACTCACCCACCAAGCATCCTGTGACGGGGCCTTCCCGGGGCATCCGTGCACCTGCCGATACTTTGCTCAGGCCTTGTGCCGGTGGTTTTCCACGTGGACAGCTTCCTGCAGCTGGCTGTACCGCCAGCGTTCCTAACCCGCCGCTGAGCATCACCCTGCTCCTCTTGTATCTCTCTGCAGTTTCATGGTTCTCTTCCGAATGCAGTTTTCTGATGCAGTGTGCCTCTCTTGGCTTTCAAGGCCTTTCCTGGACCCCGTTGCTCAGCAAAGCCATCTTTGCTCCTCCACTTTATTCCCAGCTGCCAGTCACGGTTGGAAGATGCTCTAGAGAGGCATCTTGCACAGCTTCTGTCTTTCTTCCAATTTCTCCTTCAAACTCTTCATCGTAACTGCAGAAAACCCCGTGGCGGGTTGATACCACCGCCTCTTACACTGCCCGGCACCACCTCCTTGATCCCTTTTCCTTCCTTGCTGGACCTGCCTCACTTGTGGCCCTCACTTGTGGGGTCTCTGAGGATGCAACATGTGAAGCTTCAGGGCTTTCCAGGAGGCATCAGCTTTCCTCCGCCCACCAGGGCAGCACAGGTCGGGCAGCATCTCCTGCCCAAACTCACGGCTGGTACAGTCAGCCCTTCCCAGGGGCCTCTTGTGCCTGTCCTGCAGTGCTGCCGCAGCTACGGCTGTGCCCTCACCTGCTCCGTCACCCACCTCTTGCACTTCTCCTTCCCCTCCGCCTTTTCCCTTTCTTGCTCCCAAGCTCCATCATGCACTGCCAGTTGAATGCAAATTAGCACTCATGGTTTACCTGGAGGTTTTTACTTCTGCTGTTTAGGGCATTTCCCTGGTTGTAGGGTTTTGTTCCTTTCTCCTTGCAGGAGGTTTTTGTGTCTTAGCTCCAAGCTCAGCCCACCCCTCGCCTGCAGGATGGTCGCCACCTTGAACACTTGCAGCGACCGTCCTCCCTCCTCCTTAATTTTCTCTGCTCCCTGGCCCCTTCCCCCATGTCCCAAACCGCCTGTTTTGTAAGCCAGGCTGCTTCCTCCTTCTCCCCCTCCCTGGGAGCATTTTCTGAGCATTTTTTTAGCCACTTCCCTTTTTCGGGCTTGACATGCACCCGTAGATTAACGAGCATGCAGCATCCTGGGCACACACTGGAGTAACCCTCTGCCTCCAACTGCCTGCTGCAGCACATTTTAATCTCATCAACAACTGCACAAACTATTTATAATCAGCTCTCTGATTACATTCCTAAGGTCAACATCCAGCTTGAAAGACTTGGAGTGGCCACTGCTGCAAAGCCTCCTCTCCCCCAGGGGCTTGCAGAGCTGCTGGAAGGTGCTCAGCCGCTGGAGTCCTAGGTGCCACCTCTCTCGGTGTCCCACCTCGCTGCTGCCCCTCTCGCTGCCCCAGCTCACCCCACTGCATCTTCCTTGGTGGCTCTACGCCGCGGCGAGAGGTACCTTCGGGGAAAGCTGATTAAAAATACCCATGTTGGCATGCCCAGCAGGTCAAGCCTGTGTTATGGTCTGCACACCATACAGCCCAGCAAGGGGTGTTTATCTTCTGGCCCCAAGGGGAGCGTGGGCAGCCTGGGAGCAGAGCCCGCAGCCGCCCTCGCAGCTCCCCGCCTGTCTTTTTTAACCTATTTCAGCATGGCCCCAAACCCCCCTGTTTTTCAGTGGGACTGGGAACCAAGGCCCTCAAAGGTAACTCAGCTGTGGTGAGCAACAATTACATGCAGGCTGCAGAAAAGGCAGTCATCATCCCCTTGGTCGCCATCCTCCTTGCCGCCCCTGTAGAAAGTCCAGCTGGGCTGTACCTAGCACTCACCCTAAACCTGCAGAAATCAAGCCCAGCATAACAAAACGAAGCCAGTACCACTTCCAGCTGGCCTTAGCGAGCTGCCTTGCCGTCAGGTGAGGGCTGTGGGGCTCGGGCAGTCCTGTGTGGAGGTGGTGGCTCCTGGGATGGGGGTGAGGCATGGCATTGGTCCCAAAGCTGATCCGGCCAGCTAAGGCCAAGAATCATCTCCCTGTGGTGTCTGGGCACCCTTTGGGCTTGGCTCCAGAAATCCATGCTCCTTTGGAGCAGTGCAAGAGCTGCCTTTTAGAGCTGCTCTACAGCTGGACCAGAAAGCCCCAGTATGGTAGGGTACTGGTCAGAGGGGGCTTACACATCACATACAGCCCCTGGGAGGACTGCAGGCATAAAATACAGTGAGAAGTGAAAGCGGGGGAAGAGTCTGGTTTTCATTTTGCACCTGGATGCTTTCCCTCTGTAGCACCAGGCAAGGATGGTACAGGCTCCCTGAGAGCAGCCCAGTGCCGCTGGAGGCTCAGCGAAGCTGCTCCCTTCCCTCACTGCTTCTCCGGTCTTCCACACATCTCAGGAGACATTTTTTATCATAATAGTGTCATGTAATCTTATACATACCCTATGGCGGGCAGGCAAAGGCCAAGATTATGGACTCTCAGGTGAACATATGTTTGCATTAAATGTCGGGCCTGAAGCGTGGACAGGCCACAGCTCACTTGGGGTTGATTGCCTTCCTGAGGTCTTCATATTAACAAAGGCACGGAGAGGGCTGCACACTTGGGGTCACCAATCTTACCTGCAGTCTGGCCAACGGGACCAGGAGAACCATGATGCTATAGAAAGGGTATAACCCCTGCCAGGCGAGGAAGCCATGGTCTCCTGGGAACGTGTCTGGGCTCAAGACCTCATGCAGCAGCATCCCCACCAGCCGAAGGTCAGTCCTCACCCAGCAAGCTCATAGCCTCAGACAAGACAGGGTGGCAGAGCTGAGCACATGGAACGAGCTGAGGACAAAGACACAAGGAAGGGTTAATGGGCTCTGCAGGAGAACTGCTTTACCTAGATAAGGCCAACTGCTAACACAGCAAGGTGCATCTCCATTTAACCAGCCATTTTGCATGGTGTCATGCAGAAGAGGTGTGGACTGCGTTTGAGGAAGCTGCTTTCAGCTGAATGGGATAAAAGGGAACCCAAAATGTTCTCATTTTAGTACCAGAAGTTGAAAGGAAGCGAAAGAGGAAACTCTTGTGTCTTTTAAGAAGGATCCTACAAAAACAAATTCCTCTGTAAGGCAGCTATAAAGTTTAGTTTTAATTGTGTTTTCGTACAGAAAAGTGTAAACTGCACAGTGCTGCTTGTTGCCACTGCTCTCCTTAAAGGTGTTACGGTTAAATAAATAGAACCAGTATTTTCTTAATGACCATGAAGTGCTGTGGTAGTACTCTTCATCCACAGGTCCATCTTTGCATCGGATACTCTCAGGCTACTCAGCTCATATTACTATTTTATGCATATGAAGAAAAACCTGCTACCTGGTCCTTTTTTAGAGGTAATGAGAGAACTTTGAACGGCCCATTTCTGTATGCAGTTTAAATCCAGGTGGACCAATTATACCATCTAGGTCGGTCTTCTGCACACCCTGTGCTACTGAATTTCACTAGCTGAGTCCATATGAAGCTCACCACGTTCAGACAGACAGAAACTTTGTGGCCTTGCGTGTGCAGCAAGAAGAGGCAGAGCGCCGTCACTGGTCCAGGCAAGTCCTCTGAGCTCTGGGGGAAGCAGTGGTGAGTTATTGAGTCCGATCCCAAGTCTTGCCTGCAAACACTAAAAAAAACAAAATACGCTTGGAAAACAAAATATGCTTGAGGCACTTTAATTATGTGACCGACTTCATGACAGAACTTCTTGGTCTCCAGTAAGAGAATAAAAATGTTTTGTTTGTTTGGAATAGTTAGGTATTTATTTATTTATTTATCTGTCGTCCAGGAAAATCCCAACTGCTGAATTAGATTTTTAGGGCTCACAGACATAAAAATAAAATTTGAGAGCTTACAAAGCAAGTTTTCTTCACCTTTTTTCAGCAATCACCTTTCACGATGCAGGCAAAGCAAGCTATTTCACCCTCCTTCAGTTTAAAGACCATCACCACAGGTACAGCAGAAGTTTTTTTATTATTATTAAGCATTACAAGACTATCCATGCATCAGTGGTCCAGCAGGCATCTGCAGCAGGAGATGCTTTATATTTGGAGGTGTTCTCTGGGTGGGTCTAGGATAACAGAGACAACCCCTTTTTGCCTTAAAATGAGCTGATTCAGTTTTACTTTGATATGCAATGAGAAAGGCAGGGGGAGGTTTTCTTGAAAATCAGCGATGTGATGTTACTGTGTTCTATGGGACGCAAGTCCCCGGAAAGAATAAACACTCAAGCTGACAGAAAACAGCCACTGAGAGGTGTGAAAGGGTTGCTTCCCTGAGGAGTGTTTGGTTTCTAAACTGTTCGTTAATGTGAGTTTTGGAGATTATTGTGCTACCTACAGTGACACCCCGTGGCGATGAAGCAGTAGTTTATCTTTGAATCCTTTATCTCAAAAGAAACAGTTCTGCTATGACTGTCCTTCTGCAGACACTCACCAACAGGAGAAAATACACCACTGAAAGGTAGATTTTCCTTGTAATAAGTGTAATGGGATATAAGGAGAAAAGCCTTGTGCCGTTACTGTTATAATTTATCCTTTACTACCTGTACTATTAGTATTTCTAAAAATGATTTTGTATGCACACTGCCTGGCCTTAGAAGAAAATAAACAATTGTAATATTGCATTTAAAAATGTAATCTGCATATAAAAATATATCTGCATTGAAGAGATTATAGTATATGTGTCCAGATAAAGCGAACCAATGTATTTGTGGTTTTGAATGATTTGAGGTCTGCTTTATCAAGGTAACATTTTAAAGTAGTTAGAAAGTAATTGAGGAAAAATACGAAGAAGTCTCATAAAAGAGCAGCTGAAAGGAAGCTTGACTGTGTCCTTCAGCTACTTGAAAGGCATTTGCAGCACCAGTGGAGCCAAGCTCTTTTACTGGTGCCATAACAAGAGGCAATGGCCACAGAGTGCAGCTTGGGAGGGCCGGGATGGATGCTGTGAATGCTTTGGGGGTTGTTTTGATTTTCTTCTTGTGAGGGTAGTACAGCACAGTAGAGAACAGGCTACCTGGCATGGTCATCGTATTTTCATCCTTGGAGGCTTTCAAGATTTGGCTAAAGAAAGCTACAGCTGACCTGATGTAATGCTGGAGATGGGGCTGCTTTGAGTGGGAAGCTGGATGAGATGACCTCTAGAGGTCCTCTCCAACCAACACTTCTGTGTCAGCGAGTGGTTATTGAGGAGAGACTCAGTGTTGCGCTCAGCAGACTCCACGTTACCAGAGAGCCAACGATAGTGCTCCAGACCCACTGGTGTCAGATACCTTCTAGAGACATAAAGGTATGTGGCCATATCCACAACTGATGTTTTTCAAATAATGACTGGTTTAAATTTACGAGCATTTATACGCGCATTTCAGGCTAAAGCTAGTGCTACATAAGCCACTGCTCTCTTACTTGTACCTTGGTGGTACATACAGATACTACAGAACTGCATGCATACGACTAGAGGCAGAACATGATTCCCAGGGATTAATCTAAATCACCTTAGTAGCTGAGCCTGAAACCAAACCAGAGAATTTCTAGGCAGATTCAGACTTAATTCCCATCAGAAATAATATTTACTTCCGTCAGAGAGCAGCGTTTGCTCTCATTCTTAAACTGCACCTGCTGGTTGTTCTATTTGTCCAGCATTAGCTGAAGGCTCAGGGATTTGCCTTCCTCGAAGCAAGCCAAGGTTTTAGGGGCAATGATTTGGCAAGTGTACCAGTATATACGCGTGAGAGAAATGGAGATAAGATGCCAGAGAAAATTGCACCTAAGGTATGGTAACTTAATTTAAAATTTCCATGTGTGCCATACATACTTCTAACAGAAATGCATTATGTATATAAAAGGACCTACTAACTTGTTATCCACCACATACTTTGAGTAAGACGCATGGGTTTTCTTCTGCTGTGGAGCAGAGTACTAAGGGTGCAAATTCTGTTCTCCTGGTAGCTCAAGGGCAGACTGTTTGCACAGGACTTACTGGCATCTGTCTTTGACTTGCCTGTTTTTTTTTTTTTTTTTTGCTTTTAATAAAGGCAGATTTGAAGTATGCACTCTCAAAGGTTGCTGTTGGAAGAGGCCAGACTAACTGCATTGAATATAAGGATTTGCTTAGCCAGTACGGAATATGTGACCTGGTATAAACCAAGCAGCATGAACTGCCTACCCAGTTTCAACTTAGCTCGTCTTCATTCTTCCATTGCTTAGCATTAACTACCTTTAAAGAACAACATGGAGCTTTTCAGTTTTGCTCGTTTTTTTCAGTTTTGCTAGAATAAGTAAACATCATTAGCAAAAATCATTAGGTCTCTCATGTGCCATCTTTGTTAATTTCATCATTGATTTATGACAGGTTTGTGGTTCTGGCGGCTTTTCAAATCAGCTAAAGACTAAGGTCAGACGTTTCAGATACGATTTACACTGATGATCCAGGTAGCTGTGAGAATACCTACACCTTTAGCCGAAAACACAAGCATGCGTTTGCCAACTCAGCTTGGAAACTGCAACAACATTTAGTATGAAGGCCTTCCGCAGGGAAGTGAAGAGCTGCTTGCATCAGTTATTTTATTAAAAACTGTGGAATACTTTCATGCAAAGGTTTTCACCCAGCCTTTCACCATTGGTCTCTATGAACATCTCCGTATTTAAAATACTTATTTCCTGTCCCCTTCTGGAAAAACAAAAAACACACAAAACAACCCACAACTGCCTCCCTCATATTTCAGAAGTTTGTTGGACAGTATGTCTTCCCAAATTGTTTTATTCAGAAGACACGTGTTAGGAGAAAAACGTACAATGCCAGATCTGACAGCCCAAGAGAGGAGAGGCTGCTGCAGCTCCGTGTCCCCAGGTCCAACTGGTAGAGGCTGAAGATGTGTTCCCAGGAGGCACACGCACCCAGAGCACATGTATACACTGCGTGCATACACATGACCATGGCCACGCGTGTTACCACACACTGATAGCACAGACAGGCACACAGAGCGCTCACATGAGCGCAGACAGCACCAACAGCCTCACCCCGCTCCCCGCTGGCTGGGCAGGATGGAGGTCCACTGGTGGGAATATGCACATAGACAGTCTGCCCAGTAGCTGCCCCTCGCTCCCAGTCTCCCCAGCTGATGGCACCTGAGCAAGCATACATTAAAAAGTTAAAACAGAATTTAATGACAAGACAGGACAGACTGTGCTGATCAGGCTCAGGGCGTAGCCAGACAAGTGCACTAACCAGCAAGCTATTTACGCGTGACTGGCCCTTTTTATCCAGTTACACCTCTGCTTTCCCATACTTGCTCCTCCGGCTTTGACTCCGAAACCCTGATGGGTTTCGTGCCTGGACCCCGGAGCCAAGGCTCTCATGGGACAGTCCCAGGAAGAGTCCCTGCCTCCAAATCCTTAATTTGGGTGCCCACCTGCCCTAGTGCTTCTCTGGGCTTCTGCAGATGGGTCTTTGATGAGCTGATAGCTTCTGTGATGGGCCTGGAAGTAGCCTGGCAGGGTATTATTTGGGCTTCCCCTTCTGCCATTGTCTCTCTGTGCTCCTTCGTGGGTGTGCATATGAAGTTTTGTCACGTAACCTAACAATACAAAGATTTTAAACCACCCCTTTAACAGCTGAGCCTGTTGTAAGACTGACTGCCAGGCACGTGCTTTCTACCAGGTCTTTACCATAAATCACTTGTTCCTTTCTCCTTTAGCTTCACTCAGTCTGTCTCTAAGGCAGCTTCTTCTTTCTCGTTATGTAGTGCAAACCCTCCTTTCAGTTTACTCCCATTTCTCTACCTTAATCTTCCAATCTTCTGTGATTTAGCCCACCAAAACCCATACCACTGATTAACTGGCAATTGTGCCTCTGTACTATGACTTCCATCTATTCCAGAGTGGTCCTCACACACCAAGCATCACCGTACAGACAACTGTTTAAGTTGGCCTTTTTTCCTTATGTCTACCCTAAGTACTTACTACTTCACAATTTTCCATCCCCCTGTTCTGCCCCCCACCCCGACCCCATTTCACCCTTTTGACTAGATCACTTTTTTCCAGTTACCATGAGCTTAGCTTACAAGCTCTGTTCAGACCTAAAATCCTCCTTGCCAGACGGTGCTCAAGGATCTTCTCGCCTCCACCCCTTCCCTTCTCCAGCAGGCTCTGTGTCTGCCCACAAGTCCCACTGACTGGAACACCAGCCCTTGGCTAGAAATACCCCAAAGCCTTCCTGGCACTGTGGAGGAACTTATTCACCCAGAGTAAAACACAGTTCTTGTACAAAGACGAAAGGACTGATGGGAATATTACCTTTCCCTAAGCCCTACCTCTATATCTTCCTAAATATCCTAAATTCATTGTAGCTCAGACTTCGTTTTTCTCTATTTTAGTGAATACTAGAGAAGTTGTAGAATCATTTTTCCTTTAAAGAACCAAAAACCAAAACGTGATTATTGTCTGTAATGACAGCTTCAAAAGACGAAGCCTTGTGAGACTAAGTAGTAGTTCTGATATGCAACAGAATCTGAATTAACACAAGGCTTCTCGTGAGGGATCCTGAAGCACTTGCTGGTGAGGTTTGATTCTAATATTTTAGGGCTGCAAAGGACCAAGTTGGGATTTACTCAGGATTTCACCACAATGTAGCAGAGCCAAGACTAGAGCCCGCACATCCCAGCTTCAGCTTGCAGAAGCTAAGTGAGGTTCTGCAATATTCTCAGGACCTGGGGATACAGGAACTCCTCCAGTCAAAACAGGTATTTTGGAGGAGTAGTATTTGTGTAGCTGAAATACCTCTGCAGTAAAAATGATGCCCAGATTTAAACAGAACATCTGACAGATCAAACTAATTGCCAGACTTCGTTTTCTTTAGTGCTCTTTCAAATATGATTGAAATGCAACTGCGCTAACTGGGACAGAATGTACAATTGTATACAGCTCTTAGAAAAAACACAGTGCTGTAAGTACTAAGTTTTGTTATTGCTTAGTGAACTTGTTTCCGTTTAATAAACACAGCTGACATTAATGCAAGGTTCATGCATTTCTGGACACTAAATTTTCATTGCTGCTAATCATGGCTCAAGAAGATAGTACGTGGAGGCTGAGAGTTTGACTCATTTTCTTTATAGCAGACTTCAGTGGAATTTATATTTCTTTTTACATAACGAGATGATTCCACATTACTTGTGGAACAATATTCACAAAACCTCTTAAGGCTTCCCTACCCCCGTTTTTGGGGGGAGAGGGGGAAGGGAGGCAGGTGTCACATGAAACAAAAATGATCCAAGAGTGCAATTGTAGTTAATTATGTAAAAGATGGATGTGCTGCACATTCAGTCTGCTATTAATCAACTATTTTAGGATATGAACACAATACCTGCCAAGCAAATTTAAAAATCTTGATCTAATTTCTTGCCCTTTTAAAAGTAGAACTATACTCAAACTTCAGAGATGTCAATACTTCATGAGGTAGACGAAGATGATAAATGAATACTTCAAGAGAACTGCAATGCATGGAAAAATGGGACTAAAGAGCACAAAGAAGGATCAAGACCAGAGCCTTTTAAACCCAAGGAAAGAGCATACTAAGTGACAGGACTTTTTCACAACAAAGTTACTAAGAATTCAAAGAACATTCCTATTCCCAGTTACTTTGAAGTAGAGCAACAGAACTCCTGTCAGTCATTTCAAACATCTAACTGTGCAGCTGCTTGTTGCAAAGTTGCAAGCTATATGAGGAATCCCACATATGGGTTTTTGTAAACGTTATTTTTAAGTACATTTAACAGAGACCTATTTAGTTTTTCAACAGAAGTGTGGGTAATAACTGATCGTAGCTTAAGTTCCAGGCAGATTTAAGACAAATTAACTCTCTCACAAAACATTTCTACAAGAGAGAGATGAGGTTCCTCCTATTCAGCAAGCAGTCATCAGAGTGCTCGTCTACAATGTTTAAAATTGTCTCCTCTACATAACTTTTGAACCTACATTCCCTGTGTCTCAGTCACTGCTCTTACTACCTGGCTATAATGTATACAACGCTTTAAAGAAGCTTCTCTTCAACTTTTGGTGCTAAAGCAGATGGGGAAGAAGAGGGAAAGCAGTATTGAGAAAAAGGGATGTAACTGAAGTGAAAATTAATTTGCAAAAGCTATCAGATCTTAAACAAGTAATACATACAGAAAAGCATTATACAATTTAGGTAACAATATTTAATTTAAGTTAAAAAAATCCAAATGCCTCTGGAAGCAAACATCAATTTGCTAATATTGTTTATGCAACACAATTTAAAGAGTTTTAAGTCTTGTTTTGCAAGCACCCTACAGTCATTTGCCATTGTCTTCCTCTGTTCATCAAAAGACTGCCACAAGCTGAAACATCACCAAAACCTTAAATGTTTTACAATTTACAAAAAGCCTATTCCACAAAATTCAGAGTCAAACCTCAAGAGATTTAAATGTACTATTTGTTCACATACTTCTGCTAAAGTCTTGTAAAATACATGAATAATTAACCCAATTGATAATAGACAAAGGAAATTTCTCCAGTACCACATATCCAGGTTTCCACAAAGATTAAATGTGGTATGTACACAGCAGAAAGCAGACGCACTCTAATTTATGTCCAGAAAGAGGAAAGCAGACTATTCAGAATTCAGACTTCCTTTTGCATTGAATCTTGTGGCCTCAAATATGCCCAAAGAGTATGAGGCATCCTCTCCTAGGAAGCTGCAAAAAAAGCATTTTGGAAGACTGGTCCCTTAGTCACTCAGCTTCAAGGTCAGCAATACAAAATTTATTTTGAAACAGATACCGTGTTGATAAAATTACTTCACCTGATACTCCATACAAAAAGCTATAAAATAATCAGGATAAAATTGAATTTATTCTAAGTACGCTTCCTAGTTGTATGTAAAAAAAGGAAAAGGCCATTTTCCACAGTTTGTGTCTTAAGTTATAAAAGGTGTTTAGGCTAGTTTATAACCTAAACTTTAAAAACATGAGTTTTTAAGAAGAAATGTGCGATGACACTACTATCACGTTACTGTAATTAGCAAACACGTCGCATTCTGAATCTTCTTCCTGTTGCTAAAGATATGAAATGAAACTACTTACAAGAACTGTTTCTTTTCTCTGCTCCTTCTGCAAAGTGAAATGTAGCACCAAGTAGATCTCACAAGTGATTTGACCTTTCTTCAGTCTCCTCTTCCTGATTTTTCTAGATTCTCAGATCACTTTCAAATTTGCCTGTGATTCAGCTACTCAGCTTATCTCTAACATAGCCATACTATAGTTTACTTCTAATAATGGACATATGTAATTTTGAGATAGTTCATTATGCTATACACAGCAGTGAACAGTAATTCAGATTTAAAAGTGGTATTCCATACTAAAACAGTGTATAAATTACAGATAAAAACACGAACTGAAAAATTGCAAGGTGCAATTCTTTTAGCAAGGAAAGTAAAATTCTTTGGTGAGCATAGAGACAATGCACGGAATCTGTTTCTTTGCATTAAAATCCTGCCGAGTGGAGCAGGATTCATATTCTGCCACTCTGCGATTTACTCGAGTTAAAATCTGCATGAGTTCAAGTTTCCTTGCATACTCTCTCAGCACTCTACACAGAGACTGAATAAACCAGGAGCCTTCAGCTGCGTTCCTCCAGGAGTAATAGCCTGTGGAAGACAGAGACACCAAACTGATCAGGCATAGCAGCCTCTGACACAGGACAGGATAGCAATTAGCAGAACAATGTAATGTATCCAATAGCAAGTAAGGTTTTAAAATAAATACATAAAAACCCAAACCACTGATCAACAAAGTTTAGATTTGATAGTCTCTTCAAATTTCAACCCAAAACATTTTTCTAACCCTCTCATTTTTTTCTAATCTAAGAAAACTTTAAGTAGGTGGAAAAATCAAACGGCGGGAAAACTATCTTCTGCTCCAACAGTCTTAGCCATTACTCATTTACTATTTCATTATAGAATACACATATATGAAGGTGCAGTGACAGTACAGACAGAGACCAGATGCAAAATGGATTTCAGTGTCACTATCTTCAGGTCTTCATGCATGAATTGAAGACTGGAGCTTATTTCTGATAACTTATAACATAATGGACATACTAAGGGCTCTGTCACTACTAATTTGCTCACTATGAAAGAAGAGCTGACAACCAAGCAACATGCTGGTGTTTAGCACTACTTCTGTATATACATCTGTAGACTTCCAACTGCTCTTTTCTTTCAGAACTAACAATACCTTTTGTTTCCTGCTGTTAAGTTATTTGTAAAACTCAGATTAACTGAATTTACAGCAGATGAATGTTTNAATGTTTGACGGTTTGCCACCGAGAAAGACCTATCATCTGTTTTTTTAAAAAAGGAACTGGGAGTAGCAACTACCTCAAAAGGAAATCAAATGAAGGAGAAAAAAAGAGGGAAGAAAATTTGTATTTTCAAATTCATATTTTCAAACAAATGAAGAAATCAACCACTGAATGGACAAAACTGCAAATTCTCATTCTCAGTATCAATACAATAAGAGATGGTTCATTATGCTCTACACAGTAGTGAACAGTAACTCAGATTTAAAAGTGGTATTCCATACTAAAACTGATATATAGATATATAAACTGATATACAGATACAATTTCAGCAACAAAGATTTTCTTTGCAAGTTTCTCACCTGGAGCAGTAGAATATGCATATAGGAAGTCTGCTTCTACAGGTATTTTTTGACACATTGTTTCATCTGATCCACTGTCTGCCTCAATACCAGAATCTAATTCTGTGCCTCTACAAGCCTATCGGTTGGAAAGAAGAATGTAAAATAAAATCAAATATAAGTGAGAAAAAGGCAGTGATAATAATGATCAGAATACCGATCTTTTTTCAGCTTTGAAGAAGATTAGACTAACAAGACTCAAAAGAAAAGTAACTAGCGTTTAAATAAATTAAGTACTCAGTTTGGTTAGAATATTCATTCAAAAGTACACTCAGAAACACACTAAAATATTGGCTATTGTTCAGAAAGATTTTGCATTACCTTAATTCAGAGGAATTAAGGTAATTTTAGCTATAACAAATGCTGCCTATCTAAAAGGGCAGACTGTGTCAATACCTGAAGGGAATCTTATTCTGAAAGTAATTCCATTTAAAGCAATTTTAGGAATAATTAACTATTTTGCACTTGCAACTAATGAGAAACAATTTTTTTGAAGTATTCTTATGATTTGAAGATCATCGTTCAGTTTTACATCACCTGAATGAAAAAGAGTTTGGGTTTTCCCGCTAAACTTCGGCACTTGTCACCTCTGAAAAGGCTTGTTAGTACTTTCAGTTCAAGAGGGCCATCTGTACCATAGATGAGTCCTTCTTCACCATGACTTAGCAACACACAAACAAAACTGCTTCGCTTACTGTGATCTTCTTCAGAAACTTGGAAGAAAAGAGAATTATCTTAACTTATTCTATTCCCCCAAAAGCTTTGAACATTTGATATTTCCTATGTGGCAGAACTGATTAAATTAAGAACTATTCCCACATTTAGAAACCTCAAACCTGTTTTCACTTCTGAACAAAAGGAGCCAGACTACTTTACTTCAGAAGGCTGGACACAGAAGTCCCTAACTTAAAGGCCAACCCTACCCATTGTGAGATGTGGTCACAGAACTAGACCATGAATACCATGAGGAGAAAGTGAGTTGGCTGCAATGATTCTGCACAGTGTCTCAAAGCCCAGATGGCACACCTCGCTCACAGAGTAATGGTCAACGGGATCAGACTGATGGGAAGTTCTGAGTTTTGGGAAAGGATAAGGAAGTCTTGTCTCTCTCTTTGCAATCTGAGAGACACTTCAACCGCTTGGATTACACAGGAACTGAATGTAGCATGAAAGTTATTGCTGCTAGTGGGACCTATGTACGAACTTTACACCCTCCCTTTTGCTCTTCCCCTCTAGTATCAAGGTCTAGCAAGATTTTTCAGGCCTCTTGAGTTTTGTACCTGAAGCCTTTAAGCCTGATACAAAGCATTTGTAGATTTCTTTTTTCATCTTGTGGTATGGTGTTCTATGATGTTTTTTGTTGCCTGAAACTGTGGGGATTGTACTTGATGACCCAGACAATTCTTTTAAATATATGAAAAGATACAAAAAATGTTTAAAAGAAGGGATCCAAAAGGAATTTTGAGCGGGAACCTAAAGGAAACGCAAGAGTTTTTGGATGAAAAATGTTACAGTCCCAAAAGCTGAAATCTTCTGTTCTACAGCTTGGCAAAATACTGAATTTCTACTCTGGAAAAACTGAACTATTTTTATTTTTCTCAAGCAATGCACACTCAGGCATTTCTATAACCTCAGGACAAGCACTGCATCTAGAAGAGTCAGGAAAGGCTAGTTTTAGGGAATCTCTAGTTAGGCTGTAGTTTTACGTTGTCCATTTGCAGGCCTTATATCACAGGTAAGACAGAAGCCTGGAATCAGAGAACATGACTTTCCACTTTCAGCTACTGTCAACAGACAAGCTTCAAATTAATTGTGCCTGGGAGCCTTCTGTTGCATAAATATTAACTGGCACTAAATAGCCTACATCTATGTTAGCAAACATGCAAATTTAAGAACTGGGATTGCTGCAGACTAATTGGCTGTTGGGAATAACCCCTGGAACCCTTGCACTGCTGAACTGTAACCAGGAACAGCCTGGAAGAGTGCTAATAGGCATGAGCCACAGTCGTGCCAGAGAACCTTCCAACAGTTAACTAGAGTAGACTGCATTCCAGGGCTATGGAACACTTCCAGGCACCATTTAATTTACTGGTCTAGATGTAGCCAAGTCCAAACAAAACAGGATTAACACAAACAATAGTATAAAGTTCTTACTTGAGAGAAAGGTGTTTTGTTTCATAAGTCAAACAAAACATGCGTTATTTCTCTAAAAGAGTAATTCAGTCTACACACTTGCAGTTCTGGTCCCTCGATCAGAATACCTCTTGGGCCACACCACTAACCATATGGCACAGAACCCTTCTACCCAATTAAGCAGGTTTCTTTCCAACTCACAGAGTTTCAGCGATCCAAGGGCCAGAAAATAAATCAGTCTGCATTTAAGTTTCAGCCTTTTTTTCCAGACCTCTTTAGAAGACATGAAAGGAAGACGACACTGAGACGACAGTCATGGCACAAAAGATGGAGAAACACAGAAAAGATGAATAAACATAAAAACAACGATGTACATGTTATCTTTAGCAATAAACCATGGGGGTGTGTGAAATATCATGCAAAAGAACCATAGAAGAACAGATTTGAGGGCTAGAGGTGTTTTTGGAAACAGTGGTGGATTTAATACACATTCTGACCGTATCATAACTTACCATTTTTCAATAGTTTAATAATGTCCCTGCATGAAAGATCATTGCTAAGCTTGATTTTATATCCCAACTTCATAAAAACTTCTCTGACACTTGCAGCATCTGCATCTGTACCCGAACGAGATGACAGTCCTATACATAAAAGACGTATTATTCTGATATGATATAGATTGCATGCTTTTTATATCTACCTATCTATATAAAGATTGAGGAAAAGATTTAATTTACATAACAGAAGTCACGACTAAAGGGCAAGACAGACTTGCACTGCCAACCAATTTTTCTCCCCATTACAGCTATACCCTAACATGTTCCCCCATGCATATTTAGAAGAATACATTGAAATGAATCACACCTATTCAAACCACTTAATTTTAGACTGCAATCAAAACTGGACTGTATATTTAATTCCGAAGAATAATACATGTCCCTAATCTATCTGAAATATGGAAAAAAACTTACTGGTATCTTGGTGGAAGTTCTTATTGTTTATTATAACACATTCTCCCAGCTCTGGATAATCCATTCTGTAACTGTAGTCTGGCAGAATTCCAGAGTCCATAGACTTGCTAGCAGGTAGGTTCATTCTGTACGCAAATCAGACAAACTTGAAGAGTTAATTTTTGTTCTCTCTTCACTAATTTCTAAATACATAAATAAATAGTTATTTTAGCAAAACTAGCGAAACTGATAACATTTGCTATTCGATCCATAGAAGCTATGTCTGTGAAATCAGTGGATAGATCTTATGTAAGACTAATGAAGACTGCACTTGCCCAGAGGTTGAAATAACCAATAAAACTGCTTTGTATAGTTACGCTCCCAAACAAAAAAATTGTTTCAGGTTCTGTAAAATCTACGCATAAATTAAAAAAAAAGAAAAAAAATCATTTGTATTTGTAGTAATCTTCTGTGCAACTTGTAACAAGCTTAATTCAAAGAATCAAGGAAGAACTGTGTCTAAAATGATAATGCCTCTGCACAGGAGAATATATAACAATAATTTAAGGAAACCAATGATCATACCAAGAAGAAATCTGTTGGTTTTTTTTTTGTTGTTTTGTTTGTTTTTTTTTAAAAAACTACTGTGTTTTGGTGGCTATGTATGTGGAGGCAAGATCAGCTCTAAGACTGTAAATCTAGATCTGAATTCCAACCAAAAGCCGTATTACCACTGAATTTTCACAGTTTCAAACATTCAAAAGCTAGAAAACAACAAAGACTCTGTATGCAGCTGTAATTTTGCTTCAATACGCAAACTACACCCCCACTTGTGACTCTGAAGCTGCTTTCAATTTTACTCAGTTAACACATGCTGAAGTCAGTATATCTTTCCTCATTTAAGCACATGGGTAAGCGGTTACAAGATTGGGGCCTGCTATCATATTGCATTTTACAAATAAAAAGTTTGTAATGCTCTTAAATCAACTTTTCATTTAAATACTAAAAAGAATGACTTCAAAAACAACTTCCCAGAGAGGGTATAATCTGATCATAGCACTACACCAGTGTAACAACTAGCTGTCACCAGGAGGAACAGGACTGCTCTTCTTCCCTTCCACTGCTGTAAAGTCCCCTTGCAATTGTGTTTCTGCACATGTAGCTCTACAGCAGCTCAGTTCAAGCACCTGAACTGGATGCTACAAGTTCAGGTGAGCTCTAGAAGCAGTTCAAGGAAAGGTGTGAACATTCAGCCCAGGGCGAGATAGAGAATTCTCTTTTCTAGAATAGGTAACTACTTGGTAATACTGCTAAGCCAAATCTAACTGCACCTTAAACGTTCTGCTTTTTAAGTTCCTTGTACATACATATGGCCTGTTTTGTCACAGATGGTATATTTTCAGAGCCAGTACAAGAACTTTGATTTTTTTTTCATGATTATTATAATTTACCATAATTGAAAGCTTTACTTTTTAATAGTATTTCTTCTACAGCTCTCATTTTCAGTTGCAGCACGAGATTCCTCAACACGTATATTGAAAACTTAAAAGAAAAGTACCTCACTTACCCTTTGGAACCAGGGAAAGATCTTGCATCTGCCACATCTTCCCCCAAGTGTAGTCCATCTTTTATGTCTGCCATTATGGCTCTCTATCAACAGCTTGAAAACATAAGAAAACAGAAATATAAAACTTAATTTTCATACAATATAATACCTTCAGATTGCTTAATTTTTGTTAATTTATGGAAAAAACAGAAATGTTAAAAGGGGATATTCACACAGAGTAACTTCAGCCTAACTTTTGCCTTGGTAGGCAAAAATAAGCATTTCTGTGTAATCCCTAGCTATTTTTGGAAAGAAGAACATGAAATATTTTTCTAAATTATTGCATTCTAAAACAACTTCGGAAAAAAAAAGTCTGCACAGCCCTTCAACAAAAAGCCTACAAAAAGCAGGACAGAGACAAAGAAATTGAAAGTAATCTTAAAAATATTATAAAAACTTCCCTAAAGGCATTAGTAGCTTTTTAATACCATGAGTATTGTGTCATATTTGGGTCATTCCATCTCAGTAAAACGGAGAAATTAAAATTCAAAACCAAGCAATACAAGTTACCTGATGTGTGCAAAGACACACAGTACATTAGATTCTAGGTCATAGTATTTTGAGAAATAAACCATTTCTCTGCATTCTGTTTGCACGCAAATATGACTGCATCCAATCCTAATTGGTGTTGATGAAGGCAGTTGCAATGTAAATAATGTAAAAACCCAACAATATAACTTTAAATAGTTGATGGAATGAAATCTGCACTGTGGACTGCTATTTACTTTTGATCAGTACATAGGGCAAAAATGATGAATGATACCAAGGTAGAAGTCAATTTAAAAGCAATAAACCTCCCTCCTAGTTACTCTGTGTATACTCACAGAACACATAATCATACAATTATAGAATGATTTGGATTGGAAGGGATGTTAAAGATCATCTGGTTCCAACCTCCCTGCAATGGGCAGGGACACCTTCCACTAGACCAAGTTGCTCAAAACTCCATCCAAACCCCTGTTCAGACCCCTGGCCTTGACTACTCCAGGGATGGGGCATCAAGAACTTCTCTGGGCAACCTGTTCCAGTGCCTCACCACCCTCATAAGTGAGGAATTTGGTCCTAACGTCTAATGTAAACCTACCTTCTTTTAGTTTAAAGCCATTACCACGTTATCTTTAACTCAGGATTCAGAAAAGGATTAAGCATCATAAAGTTAAATCATCAGACAGGACAAAGTAATAAATGCTTGGAAGTGAAACAAATGTTTAGACCTCAAGAAAAAGATAAGGCATTATAAGGTATGAATTTTAAAGAAACTTGCTGAGCAGGCAAATTTATGGTAAATAGGGATGTATAAGTTACCAGACCAAGATATGGTCAGATATGACAAAGACTCTTATTGAGGGTTTAGGTTCTTAATATGAGGCTCATAACTGTATTTGCCAGCTTACACTATCATCTTATCGTCTGTTCTCTTATCTATAACTAATATAACATGAATATCTTTGGGACTACACATTTTCTGTAGCAGCAATTACTGATGCATCAGAAGCACTAATCTGTATAATCTTCTCACTTTCCTTGTTTCTTAAAAGGCATTTACTTACATTTTTAGTGGCTTCAAAAGATCTTCAAGGTTATTCTGAATACTATTTCTCTGAATCTTGGAGCACTGACGTAATTAAGAAATCTTGTTCACAAAAATAATTCCAGACCTGAGAACTGTATCACGTAAATTAGCAATACATGGAAGATCTCCTGAAAACCAAATTACAGAAGCATCAAATAAGCTGGGATTTTAGAAATAAAGTTTCTAAAATACATTATCAGTTTATATTTTAGAAACATACTTTAAATACAGTATCATGGGGTAGGAACTAGGCCTATGATGCTGAACTTGCCTGCCTAGCACCACGATCTGGATTCACTCTGCCTAACTACAAAGTCTAATTTCTTAGAAGCTCCCTACATGAAAAAAGACAAGCACTGCCAAAGGGTAATTCAAGTATCTAAGACCTGTGGCACCACAGTGATCCAACCCTATGCCTTATCATTGGCAAGGAGCACTAGTGTTGACAGCAAACAAGTCTTGAGCAACAGTTTGTGTCTCCACAGTCAGCTGTAACTGAAGAGCAGAGCTTCTGATCCCTGGGAATTGGCAAGAATGGCTTTCATTGACAAGAACACTAGAAGGCCCCCTGCTCCAGCAGAGAGCAGCTTCCACGAGTTTCTGTGCCTCTTTTGCCCTGTCCCCACAACTGTCCTTGGCTTTTTTTCCCAGCTTTCCCCAGCTCCCACTGACACTTTTGAACAAAATCTTATTTTGTAAGAAAACACCCAACCAGACTAAACCACAATTCTGATGCAGTTCATGCTGTTCCTTCTTCTAGAGAAGCACTATGTACAGAAGCACAACTCAAACCCTTCGCTCTTGATGGAATTAATAAGAGAGACAGCAAAAATGTCAACTTGCTTGCTTGCTTGTTCTTTGTCCGCCAACAGTAACGAAGAAGTATACCATACAAAAAGGCACAATATCACATACCAACTCCATTATCTAAACTAGCCAGCAGGTGCACTGAGAGCCATACTGATAGCCACGACAATATGGTATTCAACTTCCGCTAAAAGCCCAGGTATATATGCAAGTTCTCTGGCACCATGAAGACCTGCAGTGCCAGCGTTTAAGTATCTGAACCAGCTAGTGTAAACTAGCAAATATATGACTACCTGAGCTGTGGCCACACCCTGTCATACAAGCCAACCCGGGCTACCAATGACTGCTTGGAGAAAGACTCGGCTAAAGCATACAGAAAGCTAACAACTCTCTGGCCTACAGGGAGACTTGAGAAGCATTCAGGAGGGTAAGAGGATTATCAGGCTGCCTTGGGTTCACATTAGACGGGCTCCAACCAAACTGTTGCATCCCACTAGGGACTGGTTTTAGTAAGACAGTGGGAATAATACTGGCGAACAGTGGCAGACTTCAAACAGTCAAATTTAAGACCTAGCACAGACTGGGACCACTGAATGCTCCTATAACATAAACGTTAATTCACGTTGCAAACAGTAAGAATAAAAAAAATCTTCAGCATTTAAGTGACCTTAAATTAACATTTATCTCCTTGACTCTTTTGTAACCCTAATTTAAAATTGCTGTCCTTGATTCAATGCCAGAGAAACAATGAAATTTGCAGAAGTGGCTAGCAGAAACTACAATCAAAATGAATTACAGTACTTTGTTTCTGGAAAATGTAAAACATTTTGCGGTACCATACTACAAAAGTATTTCCTACTAAAGCGTTAGCAAGCCTAGCTCATAATCTACAGTTTCAATTGTTTAATGAAGCGTTAAAGTCTACTGTATCCTGTTGCATCTTGAATGGAGCCTAAATGTCTTTAGAGAAGCTGGAGAGGTAATGAAGAACAACTGGGTATAACACATTAGGCATTTAAAATACATATGCTTCATCTTCAGAATTGAATCTGTAACTCACCTTTAAAATCCCTGAATTTCTGAGCACCTTAACACACCAAGTCGCCTGCACTTCTTTAAAGAACAAAAGACATCCACAAAGAGATACCTGTTTCGTTGCTAGGCACTCAAATGCATGTTTTCTGCTCTAAAGCACTAGTCAGGGTAACAGCAGTGCTCTCTGGAGGATGATGCTGATTCTAACAGACTGCTAAGAATTGCCTCATCTTAGCTGAGGTAATGCAGTGATGTCATATTCTGTCAAGCAGAATTCACACTATCCCTGTAGAGAATGATCTCATGCTATTTGGGATAGGGAACAAAATCTGGACAATGCTTTACGAATTTAAACTGTTTTTTTGCTCCTTTATATTCTTTTCTCTGACAGCTTAGATAAGAAGAGCTTTCAACTGTAAGGAAACTTTAGAAAATCAAGTAGCAGAGACAAGCAATAGCATTTTTTTAATCTGGCAAAGTTTGTTCTGTAGGTTTTAGGAAGCTTATTTTGATAAACAGCCTATTTCATGGTATTTGAAAAAAAGGCTATAAAAATTAAACAAACAAACAAAAACTATGAGACAGAGATAAAGGATGTAAAGATGATCCTACAGTGATCTTTAGAGTTACTAAGCGGTAAAAAACACAGTGCTTGAAAGAGGTCCAGAACCATGCTCAGCAAGCTATGAGAAATGAACCAAAGTCTCCTGGTATAGCAATAAAACCAAAAATATATTTTGCCCCATTTAAATGCAGCTGTTCCAATGCTTTTCTTTTGATAGGAAGATGACAAAACAATGTATTTACTCCATTCCAGCCTGGATTTACTTATTCTACCTGGACCTAATGAAATTAAATTCACTTCATCATATATCACCACTGCCATGCAAGAACCATCAAGTTTCTCTTCAAAGCACTCTCTGTTTGAATCTTGAACCATACCAGACAAGTTAACAATATAGTGATTAAAATAATACCAAAGCTTTTCAGACAGGAAAGGAAGCAAATAACTGAATCGTCTCTAGTTACCATCTCTGTCTTGAAATACGCAAACCACAGTAGACAAGACAACACATGTTCACTGTATGTCAGCTGCTACAAAGCAATGATTGTAACAGTATTAAAATACACCTCCAAAACAGAAACCAGAATCATAAAACATTTCCCTAAAGATTACAGAAGGGCACAGTTTTCCACCTCACGTGACTGCAAAATTATAATTACGCGACTGTTAAAGGCTGAAAGCAGATATTTTATACACACACACACACACACACACACGGAACATTGATGCTAATGCTTTTGCGCAAAATTAATCATTGTACATTCTACAATATATAATTGATAATTAGATGATTAATAATGGAAGGAAAATATATAAGTGGGCTGTATGAAAAAACTAAAAATGTTTGAAATACACCATTTTATTTCCTGTGTGGCATTACACTACTATAAAATACTGCTACCACTGACAGAAATGTGCCAGTGTTGTGAGAGCCCTCTGCATTACTTCTGGTCTGGATGTGGTCGCTGGAAAGCACTCACCCTGGGTCAGCACTCTGATCTTCCAAAGGCAAACCAAATTTAACTTGTCAGCATTAGCCTGCAAAATGAGCAAGACCTGAATTTATTCTGGGAGTTGACGGAACCCTTGCTTATTCATCCACCTACACCAATTAATCATATGACCACTGCAAGAGATAATGCTACAGAGCCTAACGAGGCTATTAGGGGTACGTGTATTATATTTGAACCTGCCTACTGACCAGAAGCTATAATTAGAGAACAGCAATCACAAATTGGGAGGATAAAAGACTAGATTACCAGCACTATCCTTCGACCTAGCATGGGAACAGCTTGAGAATACCCTGGACAGGGGATTCTACATGCTGTAAAATGTTATTGCTGCAATTTCTATGCCATGAGTGCTTCAGGTTATGCTGAGGTTTGTTCCTGTACTTGTAGGATCAGTATATTAGAGGCAAGCATCCTTACGATTGCACCCGTGAATGTCATTCTGGGACGGCTCTTAGCTAACGCACACCCAAGTCTTTGTTAGGAACTGGGTCACTGCAGAGCCATTTTTCAGATATGATTTAACCCGCTGTCTCCAAAGCTTTATTTTGGTAAATCCAAATGCAGTTTTTGGACCCGCGTGTCCAGTTAGTTGACAGTCTATCAGAGGGACGCCAGAAAGCAGTTCGAAATTAAAGCGCGTTTCTTAAGATTAATCAGCTTTTCCACAGAAAGCAGCCTTAAATCAGCAAAACGGCCTGCCTCAAAGGCGAGGAACACCGACGACAAAGCGCCAGCGTCCTCCGTCAGGGAGCAGCGAGGCCGCTAGCCCCGCACGGGCGCCATGGCCGCCCTCCTGCGGCCCCGCCAGGGGAGGAAGGCACGGCACGTCCTGTCCTGCCGGCCCGCACACGCCGCCTCCCGCAGCCCCGACCCCGGGGCCG
>VXAL01016952.1:1156126-1192515 GCA_013399475.1 Chauna torquata
GGTGAGTGAGCGAGTGAGGCGGGAGGGCCGCGGGGAGGCCGGGCCGGGAGCCGCGGCTGCGGCCGGCCCCTGGCTATCGGCGCCCGCGAGGCTGCCCCAGCGAGCGCGGGTCCCCGCCTCTTGGCGTAAAGGCCTCCGCGGCAGGGCGGCGGCCTCCGCGCCTTGAAACTCCCGCCTGGGTAGCGCCTGGCTTGTGGCACGAGTGAGAAGTAAGCGACCGTGCGTTCTGACTGCAGCTCGGCCCGGATTATCCCGTTGTTGTCAGGGCAGAGGCGCCCAAGCAGGCTTTAAGTGGGTCCGAATGGTGAGCCTGTTAGAGCTGCCGAGGGTGAGCCTTAGCTAGCAGCGCCGTGATGCTGCGGTGTGAACACGTCCCCTTTGCGTTTGAGTTTGCGTAGCCTGGCTTTGTGTTTGTTTTGTTTTGGTTTTGGTTTTGGTTCTGTGTGCTGAAAAAAATTACGCTTCTGACAGTCAGATTGGTGCTTTATAAAGGTAATTATGATCTTAAGTAATTTGCAGGCATTATTAGCGAAGGAGGCTATCTTTCTGATCTCAGCGCTCTGAATAAATGCAGATGTACTAAGATGCGTTAGAGCAGAACCATTCACTCGTCGTGGCTTTCATCTTCCAGTGCTACATGATAAGTACTTGGAAATTGGACAGCTGATCAACAAATGTAATCTGAATTCTTTCTTGCCAGCATCTCAGTGCCCCACAGTTCACAACAGCTCTTGGAATCTGCGCAATAGTTTCAGCCTCATCATGAACTTTCAGGCCAATTTTTTAGTTTCTTATATGTACGTTGACCTTTAGTAGCTGGAGTCAGGATAAGTTTAAGATTAGAAGCTGAGTTTTCCAGCCTCTCAAAATAGGCCCTATCCTACTTTTTGAGGTTTTATCACCAGGTCTAATATGCTGCATTTTGCGTAAAATTCCTAGAGTCTTATTTGTAGAAGAAGCTACGTCTCATATTAGAAATGTGAGATAAAAAATTGATGCTCCTTGCTACTGTTGAGTGAAGATGAGTAGCGTTCGTTAGTATGCCACAGTTCAGCTCTAGATAAGGATAATCAAGCTATTTTTCGCTCTTTTGTAAGAAATTTAGCACTAGGAAGAAAGTTGTCTAACGTGTTCATCTAAGGCTATATGAATTTCCTTGTGTTGAGGGATATGAATTCCCCCATAAAGCTACACTGTTTGAGTCACGCAGGCCAGGAAACCAATGTAAACATGTTATTTTAAGTAGTGGTTGATTTGCATGTCTAAGCTTCATTTCTCAGCAGGTGTGGATAGTGTTTTGTCCATAAGCATTACAGACTTTTGAGTATGGATTTTATTTATTTATTTATTTATTACAAAAATGTAGGGTCACATGTGACAAAATTATGCATTTCTGTTTGTCTTTCCTCTGTAGCAAGAGGGAGAAGATTGCTGTGTCTGAAATGGTGAGTTCATTTGTTTGTTTGTTTGTTTGTTTTTAAAAAAAGTCTAAGGCATAAAAATGCAAGATGTCCAGAGTTCTCGTCATTAAAAGAGTAGTCTTTCATTGAAGGGGGAAAATGAAGTAGCACATTTATTAAGTCATCTTCCACAAGATGTATTTTCCCAGCATCTTCTTGGTATCATCCTGCTGAATCAAAAACACTAAAGTCCAAACATGTTGGTGACAAAATTTCCTTCTGGCAAGTGAAATAAAAATAATTCTTCCCTTTGCTTCTGGTGGGACAGAAGTGACCAAAACAAAGTGGGAATTTCCTGGTAAACTCAGAAGTCTTACTAGTCTGTAGGTGTAAATTGTACGTGCTCTAAATAGATGTGTTATGTTAGGTACAGTTGATACAGGAACTGAAGTTACCTTGGAAAAACCTGAGACATTGGACTGCTGGGAAGCCAGAGTTATTTGGACCGAAGTAATCGGAAGCTTAAAATGAGTACATTTTAATTATGGGGATTCTCCTTCGCCTCCCTTCTTTTTAATGGTTAGCTGGTGGGAAAGTTCTGATCCAGGAAATGTCTATTGTTTTGCACCCGGCTAATTTACAGCAGGGCCAGCAGCATCAAAATAAAACTTAGGGTTTTGCTAGCACTTCTGAGAAATACTGATTGCTGTATATAATTTCTCTTTTCATTTCCAAGGAAGAAACTAATAGCCTTAAAAGGAAAGGGCTGGAGGAAATTCATAGGTCAGCAGTTTGATAAGGTCTTTAGAGATAATGTTTGACGTCTGTAAAAGGAAAAAAAAAATTTGTTATTCAGACTTGACATAGGCACTAAGCTATCCAAACACAGGCAAATGTAAGTGTACCATGGGCAGAAATGTAGGTGTCCTGGGAACTTTACTGTGGAAAACTTGGAAGGGGATTCAGAGGATTTAAAATTTGGGCTTTGAGGCCCACAGGGATACTTAAATATGTAAATTCACCTTGTGGATCCATCTTGTGAAAGGTTTGAATACTTGTGAGTATCATTAGTTTCGTTTTTATCTTCCATTCCAACTGAGATGTTACGATAAGCAAGGTTGATTAGCGGTTAAGCCAGGCAGAACAAAAACTGCACCTTTAATCTTTTTTACTTCTTGCTTCTCCTGCTCACGGTTTCTTAGCAATGTTCTTACCCATTTGCAGGCATGCTGAGGGGCAATGAATTTGCTTGGGAAAAAGTTAATGAGACTTAAAAATAATGATACATGTGTTATATTAATGTACTTTTGTGCTCTACTACATTACTTTGTAGCATTTGGATTACTTGATATGGCTAGGAGTTTAAAGGTTGCATGATAGCACGCATTACTGCATCACATGCTATTTCTTCAAGAGAGATAGGAGTGCTATTTTAAATTTGCGAGGAACTATATAGAATGTGAGATTTTAAAGCAGGTGAAAGTATTACTGATGGATAACAAAGGTCAGCAGCAGAGAATGGAGCGCTCATTTTCGATTTCAGTTCTTTTGCTTTGAGAGTAAAAAGGCTCAGGGCTAGAGTCAATGAAATCGTTATCTTTCTCTGGAACCCAAGTGATGTATTTCCCACACAAATCAATTATCCAGTTAATTTCTCCAACTATAAAGCAGAAATAATAGCATTTTTGCAGTCCTTACTAGTGGTGTGTGTGGCTACTTGACACAATTTTGTATATATTTTTGAGGAGGAATGTAATAACATTCTGTAAGCAAAAATGAAATTTCTTAGGCCTTCCCTTTCTACATCTATTCTGTTGTGTTGATCTTTGATGATATTAGTATGAAAATAAATTATTTTCCAAAACTGTGTGGCAAGATTTAATGTTTAAAGGAGTATCATAGTAAGGTTGGGTGTTGGAGTATTGGCTACTCTCGGTTAGTAAATAAAGTATGCTCAACAAAAAAAGGAATCAGAAGCAATGATGGGTATAGGATATATTAACAGTGAATCACAAATAAAAATTGATATTGATCTATTTATAATTGCTTTAGGACAAATGAAGAGAAAATGGGAAGAAAGACTGAAGAAAGTTGAAGAACTAGCATCTCACTATGAAAGAAACCCTCTTCCTACAGTTTATAGACCAAAACTGTCCAAACCCTTTCAGCCATCTTCTGTTTGGAAAATATTTTGTCGGCAGGCTGAAGCTTTCAGCTATGTAAAAACCTGCGAAGAGGTAAATTATGTTAGGTGAATGTCTTTACTCTTCAGGTACTTTCAAGGTTCATCTTGACTTAAAAGCTTGGTTAACAGTGAAGTCTTTATCAGATTGCAACATCCCTTTTTTGTTTGTTTGTTTGTTTTTTCAGTCCTGAGACATCAATTTTTTGTGTCTTTGTAGATCCTGCTACACTGGAGGTAGCTCTAAGAAGTACTAGTTGTAACGTAAGAATTGATATGTGGAGTTAACCTCTAACAGTAGAATCGTTTTTTTGACAGCATTATAGCGATGATCTGATCCTTCTGAAGATAAGCAAGTTGTCAGGGTTGGCAGGAGAATGGGAAGGAAGTGAGTTGGGTAGGAAGAAAGAGGAGGAAAAAATGAGGAAGAAAAAGGGAATGACAGGAAGCAGAGTCAGAAAGAACGATACAACTCTACTAGCATCAGAGTAGCAAGTTCAGATGCTGAGAAGAAATGATCCAAATAAATACGTCATGCAAAATATATCCTTTGTTTTCAGTTCTCTGCATTTAATGCTTTTCAGATTGCTGCTTTTGAAGAAATATAATGCAATGTATTGGTTTTTTTTCCTGTTATGTTAGGTGTTCAAGTGATCGTGACAGTCTATTTTCTGGAATGTACTTTCACTGGCTTGGCAGTGGTGGTGGTGGGGTTTTGTGTTTTTGTTTTGTTTTGTTTTCGGATTTCCATTTTGGGATTTAAACAACACAGCATATAAAGACTATTTGATGTAAAACCATATGCTGCCTTCATGTCAGTGAGACTTTTCCTTTTGTTCCTCCTCCCATTAGATGCACTTGCTACTGAACAGGAAGAAAAAGACTGTACTGAGAAAACAGAATTTACATTAATGCACAGCAAAGAAAAGCTTCACATTTTTACTCATGTAACTGAAATCAGAATGAAATTCTTAATTAAAAATAAATGATACTCAGGTTGAAAAAGGAAAAGTGATCTGCGTAGAGTTTTCTAATATTTACTGACATTTCACAAAAGAAATGAATGTCAGATAGGAACTTGTGAAGACTGAAGGTTTTTTTTTATTCACAGAACTAATTAATGTTTTTATTTTAAAAAGGATGTTCATGTATTTGCCTTGGAAAAGAAAACGCAAAATGGACAGAGGTTTTACCTTGTGACAACGTATAAGGAGCTTTGGTTTTATTACTCGTAAGTATTTGAAAAGGTACCCTATACTTTACTGGGGGATAGGTCAGTCTTGTTCCGAGTAGCACAGAGCTGTGATAGGCTGCCCCAGGTTTGATCTTGGCCATGGGGTAAATCTTAATAATACCAAACCAATCTGTTCTATAGTGGTTCTCAGATTTCTTTTGAGTTGCAGACTGCCTTTTCCTGTGAATTAAGGATCCCATCCACTGCACTTAAATCTAATAGCAGTAGATTTGCTTTTACTGTCAACTTTCTTCAGGGGATCAGGTCAACAAATGACACAAACATATTTCTGTGATTAGTCATATATCAACTTAAATTTATATTGATGTAAATGCCCAATTACCATTTTATGGTTTTGCTTTTGCATGGTATAGTTTCAGGTATTGACAATTCGATCATGTGCTGAACATTTTTTTCCAACTTTTTTTTTTTTTTACAATAAAATATCTGGTTTTGAAGTAAAGGAAATCTAAGAGTCAGTGTTTGTATGAACTGTCGACTTGAGTTTTTTCTCAATTTGAAAAGGAGATTGATTTTTTTTCTTAATTTTTAATTTAGTTGAGAAAAGTCTATGTAATGTCATTTTTGATACTTTAGACATATGATGGATAACTTTTTTTTTTTCTGTAGTTTCTATCATTACTTAGATTCTCAGCACCATTTCTGTTGATAGTACATATTGTAAGTCCTAGGGAATGGGGGGGGAGGAGAGAAACACTTTCCAAACTTAAATTTGAGACCAAGCAAATATCAACAAGTTACTTCTGAAGCTAGTTACAAATTTTTCAAAGCATTATAGAGTTGTTATTTGTTTTAATACGGGTGGTTAAGTTAAAAATAAAACAATGTGTAGGACTTGTGGGATTCGTGTTTGCAATTGATAAGTGTGTATAATGCTTATCATGAGAGGTTGTGATTTGTTTTTGTTTCTCCTCAGCAAAGGTCATAAAACAAGTCTTATGCATTGCTATGAAGTAATTCCTGAAAAAGATGCTTGCAAACTTTATTTTGATTTGGAGTTTTACAAAGCAGCAAATCCTGGTGCAGATGGCAAGAGTATGGTTGCAAAGTTAATTGAGGTAAAGTGGAACACAGTCATGCTGTAGACTAATATGGATTTGTTGTTGGTTTAATATGAAACCAAACTATTTACCACTTTATCTTGATTATTCTGTAGGAAAATTAAACAGGATTATAGAGTTAGTGGGTATTTTTAATGAAGTGAAAAGTGCTGTTTTAATTAAAGCATAGGTTGCCTGCTTTTTTTACGACAGGAAACGAAAGAGCATGATGGTTGTTGGAATGCTTGTATTCACTATAGGTTTACTGTTATGATAAGTTTGCTTGCACATTGTTTTATGTGCTCTGCCACTTCAAAGCGGTAAAACTGAAGAAGTGTTTAGTTATTCTTCAGGACAGTATTAAAAAGTTCCATTTGAATATTCTTCAGATTGTTTCCTTTGCCAGTGGGTGCAGTAATATATCAAGGCTTAGATAAATTCCTCCTAAGTTTAGGCACCTTCAGATGGCAGTTGGTTATAGTTGATTTAGAGGGTGATGTAGCGAACATCAGGTAACTGCACTCATCGATTTTGATACCTAAAGTTAAATATGTTTGGTAATTATCAATTTTATTAAATAGTGCAAATTTCTACTCTATTGTAATTTTGGTTGGAAAATGAGACCCACTGCAACTGCAATATGTCAGAGATGGAAAATAAAGCAGGTTTTTAGAAGAATTCTTCTGTTCCAATAAAATCTCTTTGTCAATGGCCATTTATTTGTGAGACTTCTGATGCTTATGTGTCCCTAGCTAGCACTGAAAGAAAGAAGACTATGATTGAGGTCATTCCTTTGCAAATAATCCTTAGTTCATACAGAATCTGGAGAGTTCTACTCCATTGTGAATCAGCTCTGAAATCTAGAGATTCATAGGGTTAGGAAGACATCTTTGGATTTGCTGGGTGGGGAGGTTATAATATCCAGGTCTTAATATTCTAAACTTCCAGAATCTTAGGTTCTGAATCCCAGTGCTAGGTATGAGTAATCATATGTTTAGTGCTTAGAAGGTTTTTAGAGCTGTTTAAGAGCTGGACATCTGTTGTTTTCTGCTTGTTCATTGGGTCTTCTGATACAAAGTGTTGGTGCGATAGTTCACTGTTCTGTTTAGCTTCTATCTCACATACTAGGTAAACCTGCCTTCGAGTTAACGTCACTGTGGGTGTGGACTGCTTTGTGGGGGGAAAAAATTGAGGTTAGAGCCACTACATTAGACTTTGGCCTGAAAAACTGAAAAGCTGCTGACCTTATCACTGTTAGTATATTCAGTGATTTGCTCAATTCGGAAGATACATTCTATGTTGAACTTGTTTAAATTTTGGCATATCATGAGTTAATTCAAATTAAATTAATTGTATGCTCAACATGAGGAAAAAAAAACTTGAAAAAAGATGTAGAATCTGCATTTGTTTTAGGTCTTATAGACACCGCTATTAAAAATGCTAGAGAAAATAGCCTAACTAATGTTTATATAATTTTCAGCTTGTCAGCCGAAAGTTAAAAGAATTTTACGATGTTAACTGTTCAGCCAAAGATGTCTTAAACTTAGATTCCAGTACTGATGAAAAATTTAGTCGACACTTAATATTTCTACCCCACAAGACTGTATTTAAGGATAATATTCATGTTGGTAAGTATGTTTTCTTCTCTTACACACTAGAAATAAAAGGTGAGGTTTTGCCTTTTTACAATGCCATCTCACGTTTGAATATTTATTTTAATTGAATTATATGCAGAAACAAACACATATTCCCAGCAAAAATGACTATCTATTTCTATTTAATAAAGCCTCATCATTCTTCAACTCGTCTCTACTTCCTTTTTCTATAATTATCATTTGCATTTGTAAAAACTTAACTTTCTTGTGTCTCTGTTTTATTTCTGTAACTACTGGCAAGACTGTTTTTTTGGCTTGAAAATTGTTTTACAGTAATTGATTAATTTTCAGTTTAATGTAAGTCTTAACAATTAAAGTTAAGATTATTGGCTCTAAGTACAGCTGGTTTGTGCTCTGCACAGGGTCAGAAAGTCAGGACAAAGATGGCTTCAAGCCACCAGTACATATAAACACGGTTCAGAGAAAGCTGAAAGCAATTTTAGTTGTTGTTTTAAGTTGGAATTTCATGGGATAGAGAAATTTAAGCACCAAAAAAAAGTTACCAATTCAGGGTTGTCTTGATTCCATTTGTGAAATAAAGTATAATAACTTTGTAAAATAAGTATAATAACTCCCCACTTCACAGAAATATTTTGAACATATTTTTTAAAATACTGTTTGTGAAGCACAGAGGTGCTAGTGATGAGCAGTAAGAGATGCTAATGTTGAAATTCAAAATTTCTTCTTCTGTACATATTCTGTATAGTGTGCAGTAAAGCAGGCAGATAGACATACATTGAACAATTAAGGCACAGTAGAGTATCAGCTGAGTTTTGTCTGAATGAAGCAGGAACTGATGGAAAACAGTTTGCCCAGTGATGGAATTAAAATATGTATCAACCTGCAAAGGCAGAAGATTGGGTCATTTAACATTGCACCTGCAGCCTTGATTTTTGTCATTTCTTAATATTTGTGTTTGATTTTGTAACCTTTGTTCTTTATTGTGTTTATTTCAAACAAACAAATGGGATGAGGGAGAGGTAGCAGAAGTGCTGTTGTATAGTACCGTAATAATCTTGTGTTATCAGCAGGGATGAGATTTAGGTTTGTGACATTTAGCTCTACCATTTGTGTTCAGGAGTAACTGTGCCAGAAGAAGCAGAACTGCATGTGTCAGAGAGAAAGAAGTTATGCGCTTTACTACTTGGTTCCTACCAGCAGTAGAATAACAGGAAGAGTTGAGAATGTTGGGTTCATAATTTTGGTCCCACTCTGGTTCCTGCTTTTATTCTGCTGTCTGGTCACAATCTGTCTGACTTGTCTTCATGCTCAGTCTTCCTTTTCCTTTTTCACCCTTACCTCTTTTTCTAGCTCTGCATCTTCTCTCTGTCCAGATGAGAGTAAAGTTTATACTGCATTTCTTCTTTTTCAAACCTCCTATATTTTAAAGTAGCTTCTGAGTGTGCACTGTGTATGTCCTAGCGGGAGACTGTAGCAAGCACGGGGAAAATGGACTCTTTGCTTTTAGTTGTGTGCCGGGTCTCTTTCTAGCCCTGGATAGCATTAAAGAAAATCTTATTTTTCTTTTGGATTGTGTCTAGTCATTTTGTGTGGATAACGCGTGTACTGTTGGATCAAAGCGTTCTGGGGTTGACGCACATTTTGTGTTGCTCTGAGGAATCATCTGTGAAAGGTCTTGTCAGCATGAACACCTGGAGGAGTAAAACAAGCCGTAAGGAGAGGCTGGATCTTGTAGGCCTATGCGCGCATGTACAGTTTTTTCACCATAATATTTGTAATATACACACATGGTTCATGGCCTAAACATCACCCCAAACCAAAATTCAAAACCTCACTCCAACGCAGAGGCAACAGAATTTCTCAGAACCATTTTTTTTTTTTAACATTAAAAAACTATTTTTCATTCTTAGGAGCAGTGGAATCTGTGTCCCTAAAACTTTGAGGAGTAGCTCACTTGGCAAGCTAAACAGATTGTTGAAGCTATAAGCAACTGCTTATGATACTGGCTGCCCATCCCAAACATGATGCAGAACAGTTACTTCTTATGTGACACCATAGCAACAGCTACAAACACAAAAGAGTTAAATAGGAACATTGCAATTTTTATTTCAAAAGTATGGTCTTTAACTCCTGCGCCACTAGAAAACTCTTATGTAATACGTGGATGATGAATAATTCAGTATGACAGCAATTTTAGCCCTGTGATCCCAATAACTAAATTGCGTTAGTCAGTTCTTTCAGTAGAAGCTTGAACTATTTATTCTAGTCCATTGGCTAAGCATTTTGTGTCTCCACTGTTAAGTGAATTTGACGTGTTTACTATCAGACTTAAATATATATTTAGATTGTGTATACATGTTCTGCCTTTGCCTTTTCAACAAATGTTGAAGTCAGAGTGTAAATCCATTTTATAATTGTGATATGTCAGTTAAACTTGTGTGTGTTACCAGTAATTACAGTCTGGATTTCTCATTAATGTGTTTTAGTAACCTATGTGACAAACCTGGCTTAAAGCTTAGCTTCGTACTTTGTGCAAAGTACTCTGCTGTAGTAAATATCTAGAAATGCAGACAATTTCATAAAGTAGCTTCACAGAATCTATATGACAATATGTATACATGTATATATATTCTTTGATGTGACAGAAAGATTTTTGTCTAATATTTCACTTAAAAGAGCTAATATATTTTTCAGACACATTCAAGTGTTCTGAAATTTATTGTTGTGGTGGTTGTCATTCTGGAAGATGAACTATCACAGCCTTGATAATATCATTTCATAAACATTTTGTCAGGAGTCATGCACAAAATGATGGCTTAAAATTGAGACCTTGTCTGTCAGTCTGTAATAACTGCAATTGTACAGGTGTTGTGATGGGTAGGAGAAATTGTTTGAAAGCAACAAAAGACATTTGTTTCATTTTTGCACTTCATCTGAGACTGAATTTGGTTCAGAGTTTTGGTTTGGGAAACTGCAGTGACAGCCTATGCACTTATTTATGTTTTATTATTTTATCTTCTAATGAGGTGATTACCAAACCAACTCACTTCTCGGTTCTCTCTGTTCCCAGTATTGAAATTACAAACAGGAAGATTGTGGCCATATGTTACAATTAATCCACACATAATTGTTTATTTTCTTGTTTTTTTTTTTTTTTTAAAAAAAGGTTTTGGTATAAATTCTTGCCAAGCATAGGTTTCTTATTTACTAGCCAGAACTATTTTGTGCACCAGGCTGGTCCAAAAGGTTTTTTAAAAAAATCCGGAGGGTTGGGGGGTGGGGGAACAAACAATTATATCCGCTTCCATCTTGGGTGTTTTGAAAATGTTTGCACAAGAACTATTAAGTTCTTTCTTGACTCATACAGTTATCTGTTTTGTTTTGTTTTTGAGGTAACTTTGTGAGAACCATTTTGCAGCCTGCCATAAGGTTAATGGAGAGTAAAGCTGCTGCTCTGATTCCAGAAGGAGGAGTAGGACACATTTTCCAGCGTTCTGCACCAACAGTTGAATTAGATGCTTCTCTTACAAACCTCACAGCAGTCGAAGATGCTTCCAAAGGTTGGCCAGCCATTGCTCACCAAACAAAGGAAATAGAAACATCAGACTATGGAGAAAATTCTGAATTTTCCTTTCTAATAGTAAATGATAAAGAAGGAGACAAGCAACTTTTTGTGGATTTAGGTAAATATAAGAAGTGCTTTTAAAATTGTTTAGGATACAGCAAAGGCTGAGAAATGAGGTGTTCTTTAATCTTTGATTACAGATTGCGTGTTGTCCTTATGTTCAGAACTTAAACCAAATACAATACATGCTGAAACAATGATCATAAATGCTGTACTTTAAAGGAGCCTTAGATTCTTGGCCCTTGAAACTTTTTATATTACTACATTTAATTACTTTGCTCCAAAGCTGGAAGAAACTCTTGCCACACAACTCTTAATTTTGTTCCTAAGGACTTAGAGCTCCTATTTTGATTAAAAGGGGACAGCATATATTGCATTCTGATCATTTCAGTTGAAGTAGAAACTGCTTAATTATGGAACAAGTCTTAAAGGTGTGGTCTTTTGTATTGTTATACGTGTGAATTGAGACTTCTTCCCCTGTTTGGAATGGCAGTCGTTAGGTTTTGATGATAGAATAATAGAAATCAGGGTTGGGCACTTCGTGCCCCAGCTGTTCTTTGCCCATTCATGGTATTATGTTAAAAATCTCCAGGAGCACAACACCCATAGTCAAACTAAAGTTTGAAATTTCCACCCTCCTCCATCCCTGTATCTGGATTCTCTGCCTTTTGTGAAATGAAAATAGCTTAGCACCCTTTCACGCAGCAGTGATTTATGTACTTGAAGACTGATTCTCATGTTGCTCCTCTGACTTCTCTGAAGAACCCCCATTACTTCAAATTCTTCTCATGGAATACAGGATCATTTTTATTGCTGGCCTCAAGGCTCTCTCAAGTATGTCTGATTTGCTGAAATGTAATCCCAAAGATGGCCTTTTATTAGGCTTCTCCGTTACTGATTCAGAAGGATGACTTCATGCATCTGCTGTTCAAAATTCCAAGAATAGTAGTGAATGGAAATTGAAGAAAAGTTATTCACTGTGTGAATTCACCTTTTAAGGATTTGATGTTAGTCCCAAGAAATTAACCACCCTCAATATTTATGCTACCCACATTACCACATAACTGGAAGGCTAAAATCAAAATGGCTGGAGTACTGAGTTATATCATGAGGCTGCAGTGATAGACAGGGATGTGACAGTGTTGTAGGAGCTCTTTTAGTTCCTTTATCTTCATGAAAATTAAATGCAACCCACAAATAAAGCACCCACTTCTCCAATAAATTCTGAGACAGATTAGACAATGTTTACCTTTTCATTTTTTTGTTTTGTTTTTTTTTTTGGAATTAAATTTTCCTGATACACACTTCAGACAAGTGGTGCCCAGAAAACAGGAAGTTTGATGACTATGAAGTCATTTCTGATTAAAATAACTTCGTGGTTTTTTTATGCTCAGTTGTATTTCACAAAGTTATTGTGAAAGCACGCTTTATTTTATACTGAGGCGAAACCGTTGGCAATGATAACATCAGAATGATGCCGACGTAGAGGTGTTGACTGTCTTAATTCTATAATATAAAAAATGTACATCTGCATAGTCTTGGTTGGCTGCATTTCTCTGTGGGACGGGAGCTGAAATCACTAATAGTTTTTGTCCACTCCTTAGACCCTTAGTTGGGTCTAAGAAAAATTGTTTAATTTACAAATACTAACTATCTTAAATCCTAGCCAGCAGTGTTACGTTATGAAATATTTGTTTTCCTGTAGGAGTTTATACAAAGAACAGAAACTTCCGGATGTATAAATCATCAAAAGCAGGAAAAAACGTGGTTCTGAAAATAGCAGAGGATAATATGTTTGTCCCTAATTGTGAAGAGAATATTTCTTTGGAAGAAGAGTATTTTCTGGCCTCTTTGCTCTGCAACATTAGGTAATGGTTTAATTCCAGTGGAATTTTAAATATTTTTAAATACATATTTCAATGTTTCTTTATCCTACAGCAGTTATGAATAACTACTATCAATGAGCAGGTATTCCATGAACATTGTTACAATGTAATTTAGGAGTTTCCAGTAGAATTCCATGTTTTTGAAGAAAAAAGTTTCTTCTTTAACCTACCTTCAAATGTCCAAAGTATGTTAAAAAATAAAAAGGATTTTTGTATGTATACTTGCACATTAGATTTCCCATTTGTTACAGATACCTCCTTAGGTTGGTTACTGTCTCATACAATAATCTAAGTTTTCTGTATCTAATCGAACCTTCAGATATATTTTGCAATTTTATTTAACATTGCATTAGAGCAAATACTGCTTTAAGAGTGTGGTCCAGAAGTCTTTAAAGGGCTGGCCCGTGGGATTTTTGCCAGGAAAGTTTTCCTTGTTTGAAGGAGGAAACCCTGCCCTCTGCTGAGCACTCAGAGGAAACTGTCAAAAAGTGCTGTGGGGATAGTGAAAGGTAGCATACTGGATCACAGAACTGAAGATGGTAGAAGGGGCTCTCTGGAGGTCGTCTGGTCCAACCCCTCGGCTCAAGCAGCGCCACCTGGAGCTAGTTGCCCTGGACTGTTCTGTTATGCCATACTGTGTTATGCCATGCTATGCCATGTTATGCTGTAAGAATCATATATTTTCCTTTGCATTCCGTCTTTTGTTCAGATCCAAGAATGACACAAAAATTTTGTCATCTAGCTTTTCAGAAGAGAGAAAAATGCCTGCTTTTTTCAACAGTAAAACCACCAGAAGCAACAGAGGTACTGCACGCCTTTTCTGCTGTACAGGGAGGGGGAAAATGCTTAAATGAGATGTGCTATGACTTACACAGCTGGTAGCTTGTATGAGGCTTTTCTTCAGCTAGATTTCTGCAGGAGGCAGAGTAGGGATGTGCTTGGGTGCTTGAATAGCCATTTATCTTCCTCTCCTGGTCCCCTAGCTGTCAGGTGTTGTCCCAGTTCCCTCTGTCCCTTGCTGGTGGTGCCGGGGGAGGGGGTCCATGATTGCCATTCTGTGTCGAGCACTGGGTTGCTGCCACAGCAAGTCTGGTCGTAGCTGCCTTGTGCTTGGCATAGCCAGAGTAAGAGCACGAGTAAGAGAGAGGGCTCTCTTCTCCCATCCCTTTGGCCTGAGGCACCCCAGTTAAATTATTTCAAAAAAAAAAAAAAAAACTCTACAGGAAATTAACACTGGATTTATCCCTGCTTTATTTAAGGACTTAGTGTGAATTGTGTCTATGGTCTGCATAACGTGTATGCTAGAACTACCTATTACAACAACAGTATGCATATATGGCTTTTGTTTTAACAGAGTCCATGGAAGGTTATCAGGATTCACCATATCCAGAAATTGATTATTTTGTTCGTACTTTGGTTAATAAAGATGGAGTGCAAGGAGGTAAGGACCGTGTTACTATTTACAAATGAACATTCTGCAGCAGTATTTTTAAACAAATAATTTTTTTCCAGGAATACGGCAATGGAGTTATTTCTTTCTGGAGGAAATACTTGTGTATGATATTTCTGGTTACCGTTGGTGTGAAAACATTGGAAGAGCCCACAAAAGTAACAACATAATGTATGTTCTTTAACTATTCAGTATTCACTTTAAATTCACTTTAAAACAGTGTTATTTATTTTCCTGCTCTACTGTAATTCTGTAAAAATACTGAAAAATTCTTATGGATAGAATCATCACTTGTTACAATTTCTGCTGTCTTGCTCTGTGGGGGTACAATACTTTTTTTTTTTAATCCCTTCTTTTTTTTCCTAAATTTACTTTGTGATATAAGAGCTTGTATTTCTAACACTTCTATGAAGTCATCTTCACACTATTTAAAATCTGTGCCTAAAGATGCTAACAAGCAAGGTAGAGTATGATAAGCTGTTAAATGGTACTGTCCACTGACACTTCTCAGCTAGGAAGCTGAATAATTACAAATAAGATAAACAGACCTTTTTTTTTTTCATTTACAGTGCATTTTAAATTGCATTCTTACATTATTAACATGACAAAAGCTAACTCCTGCCACCACTTCAGTCAAGGTGAATTTTGCCAGTGACTCTACAAGTCTTCTTCCCATAGTTTTTAGCAAAATAGCATTGAAGTCAGGTTCTTTAGATGACACTAGAATTGCAGTATATCAGTGGTAGAAATATTTTCACTTAAATAATTCTACATAAAATTTAAACCAACTGAAAGACAAATAATGTGTTTTTGAGAAATGGGAGTAGGAAAAAAAACCCTACAGCCACTAGACTAGATGAATTCTTGAGGTTACTTGAAGCTGTTGTTTCTATAACAACTGTAAAAGCAGGGTTGTCTAATCAGTTGCTAATAAATAATGATTTTATCTGGCTTTTGTAATAAAATTCACAACAGCAAAATCTGTCCTTACAGTTAGGTCCCATATGCCAGTTTTACATTAGTGGGATCTTCTTCCAAATTTAATGTAATGAAGATGACTAAATTTCAAATCTTAGTCTTAAAAGAAATGTATTTTTAACTGAAGATGCTTGAAGTTTATTGGAAAAATAACAGACACTGTGTGAAACAAGTATTTAATAAGTACATCAGTGTGAAAACAACATCCATAGTTTGGGGACAAACAAAACCTGTTCATTTAGTGTCAGAGTTTCATGCGTATATTTACTTCCTTTATGTACTGTTACTAAAAACAAAATTGTTTCATTCTTAGGATTCTGGTAGATCTAAAGAAGGAAGTCTGGTATCAGAAGTGCCACGATCCAGTCTGCAGGGAAAAAAACTTCAAATCGCAAAGTATGTATTTTGTTTTCAAAGCGATTGTATTTAACACTTTTTGGAATCTTAACGTTTAATTAAACGTTATCTTTGATTTAGGCTTTCCATTACCACCTAGGATATGTCTGCCTTCTCTTTTCAAAGAGGTATGTGGTTTTTTGTCTTATCAATGTGCTAAAAGCAAAGCTTTCTCTAGAAGTCGTTGAAAATCCCTGCTACCTCAGTTTGTTGAGCTCCATACAGTAATTATGCTGGTATAGAGTAGCTCCACAGAGCAGCTGTGCCAGTGTGGTAGCTCCATTCTCCAGCAGCAGATCTAGCACAAAAAAACTGGAAGCACAGATAAAGCTAGGTAACTGGAATAGCCTAACTTCATCTGGGACTAAAGATTTTCTTCGGTTTTGGTCTGGAACAGCAGTTCCCAGTGCAAAAAACCACAAGCCCCCAATAGGTGTAGCATGGAAAAACTACCATGGAAAAGAATAAAGCTCTGCTGTGCACATTTGACTTCATACTGGGCCAGCTAAGATAGAAGTGTTCCTGGAACATTTGTGTCGGTCAAAATTCTGTCAGTCAAAGTCAAGTTTAAATCAGTGATCCTCAGATTTGAAGTTCACTTAACTCAGTTTCAGTGTATAAAAGCACTTCTGTTTACCCACAAGGGTAGAATATTTGAACTGACCTGATACTGCAACTAGATTCTAAGCACTGTACATAATAGTTTTTCCACTGAGTAGGTAGTAAGAGTTGGCACCTTTGCAACTACACTTTTAGATTTCATACTACAGAATGGGACATTAAGCTGTAGTTAAGCAAATCATCAACAGCTATTAGCATTATTTCATAGCATTTAAATGCATTTTCAGACTATTGTACTATCTTTAGATAAACACTAAAATTAGTTTTAACCTCGTATTATTTTAAAAAGCTGTGTACAATATTTTTAGTTTGCTGGAAAAACAATAAATTCCTATTCCTATTGAAACAGGCTTCCACAGGGTAATGTGGCTATAAATTAACTTGCTGGAAAATCTTGTCAGCCAGCTTCCTGTAGTATTCATTAGATGTGACAGCTGTAAGAGCTCAACACTAGTTTTAGTTAGAAATATGGAAAACATTTTAATATGGAATAAAGAGTATTCTTGTTTCTAAAAGGAAGAAGATTATACAGTAATGGATAAATGTTGGAACATGGTAGAAAAAGTAAAACCCCATTCTAACACTGCAGATTTGTCAAAAAGCTCAGTATCTCCAGAAAAAAGCATGTCTCAAGACTTCCTGTTACCAGACACTGAGTGGGACAATGCAAGTGACGATGCCTGTTTGGTAGAAGCTACTGAAGATGTGGAGCTAGCAGAAGCTGCAAATGATAGTCTGGATTATGGCATAGAAGAAATTCCTGATGAAGTTCTTTTGGAAACTTTAAGGAAACAAGACACTTGCAACAAAGAAGAAAGCTAAACACAAACTTGGCTAGCAAACAGACTAATAGCAACAAAACTTGCTGTAATACAGTGTGTATCCCATGCCTTCTGTGAAAGATACTGTGATGTAGCTCAGAAGTGCTCTTCCAGAGCTGTTAGACAAAGAACTGAGTAACTGCTAAAGCATCCTTGCAACTGCGTGATCTTAAACAGGCATGAAGAGATCATGGAAGATTACACTGGCACTGTAGAGTCCTGGACTGAAAACTCTTCATGAAGGCTGCTTCAAGAAATTTAGCACTTTTAAGACTTACTGCTGTGTGGTTTGTTAGCTGTATATCCAACTTCTACTGTAAGCCAGGTAATATATATTTCTTAACTTCCAGAAATGGGAGGAAATTATTTATTTCAAATACAAATTTAATAAAAAAGATTTGTCTAATCACTAGTTCATCCAAAGGCAGTGTTCTCTTTTTAAAGTATATATTGCTTTCAAGATCACACTACTTAAACATCCCAAGATTAAAAAAATAACGTTGACAGAACACAGGAAGTTTTACTACGTTAACTGGATTGGTATTTCATTAATTTCATTCACATTCTAAGTAAGTTCTTAGGCAAACTATTTGACAAGAGAAAAATAAAATCTCTGACGAAGTCACTGACTTCTTTTAAACACTGAAGACCAACAATGATTAAACAAACTTAAAGCACTGTCCATTAAAATAATGATCAATTGCTGTCAAAGTCTATTAAAAAGCATTTAATGTTTCTTTCATAACTTTCCTCTTTGTACCTCCAGAGCATCCTCCAGTTTCCTATTAATATTCTGAAAGTGTCTTTCTGCTCCTAGGATTCTCCGTGATTCCACCAGAAGAGCAGGTAGGCTGGAAGCTCCATACTGTTGATAAGGAAATAAAGTTACAGGGCAACATTTTTAATTCCTGGGGAAAAAAATATCAACTATCTATATTTATTATTTCTCTATCTGAAATAATGTAATGTGACTTCTAAAAGCAAAGAACAGCCAAGTTTAGATAGTCTTGTAAAACAGCAGGATTTCCCTTAGACATGGCAGGCACCTAGCATTGTCCACAAGTTATCACACCAGGTCTTGAGGACAGCCGCAATAAGAGGGGAAGGAGGTCAAAGAGTATATTAGAAGTTGATCTGGTCACGAAATACAAGTGCTGTTGTTACCGAGCATTAAACACGTTATAGAATAAACATGTAAGTACCAGAGCTTTCCCTAACTTTGAACAGTAACACAGAAAAGTTGATTGTTTGTCACTGTTCATCTTTCTTCATTTTCTTTTAAAAAAAAAAAAAAAAGCGAGACCTGAGGACAACAGTTATGTTTATATGTCCTTTGAATGCCTGGACATAGACACAAAGGTATCAGAATTTTCTGTGAAATACTTCAGTTTCTAACATAAGAGGAAAAAAATGAGTGAGACACTGGACTACAGTTACAGCAGTGATTCTGAAGTTGGTTCCACAAAAACAGTTAACAAAATACTGTTATTTAATGTAAGCTAAACATTAATAGAAATATGTCAGTCCAGAAAAAAAAGGGGGGGAGGCATTGATCCAAAACAGTTCAGAAGCACATGCAAAGATAGGTACTCACTACCACTTTTTCTCTTGGGTTTTCTTTTCTGTAATCCAAGTAGTCCTGTTGTAGCTCCTTTAAATCAGAAAGGAATTGAATTGCTTGCGTCAAGGAAGATTTCCTCTCCTGTACTTCAGCATATTCTCTTTGTACTTTTATCAGTTGTGGTTCAGCTCTGAAAAAGTTCAGTGCTTTGATGACTATATCAGAATATTTATTTCATGAGTAGCTGTGACTGTATTTCCTCTGAAGCAGACTTAAGGGAAAGGTCTTCAGCAGACCTTCTTAACTCTTCTTCTTAAGCAGAAAGGGTTAGTGTAACATACTGTTTAAATAGAAAAGCTAGCATATTGTGTAAACCACATCTTACTGTCAAGTCTGACAATATAGCCAATCTTTCTTAAGGACTTAGTGTGTACCTGTGAAGTTTCTTAAATACACAGTCTGCTTCTGCAGACACAAGCTTGCAGGCTGAGGTGTTCAGTGCTTATGCTGAAGCGTAGTCAGGATCTACAAACTAGATTCTCCTCTGCCTAAGTAAGCTGAAGGGCTCAATCTATTAAATGTTGTTCAAAGCATGTTTAGCGCTCCAAAAAACAGAACATCAACAGCCATTTTGATTTAAGTGTTGCCCCAGAAAACCTTTCTTAAAATGATCAAATGATTAAAACACAGTAAGAAATGTGAAGACAGCTTTCAGTCTGTGAAGGGGTTTAAACCCATACTGAGGGATGGCTTTATTTCTTTTAGAGTACTGCAAAGAGAACAAGACTCACGTGACCACAGAGAAAGGGCTTTTAATCTGCCTTTGTGGATCCATGCCCATGCAGGTCCCTACTCACTTAGCATGCACATTATATACAGCCTCAGGATAAAGCTTATCCTTGTAACTAATTGGATTTGGGGGAGTGGGTTTTTCTGAAGAAAATAATTTCCTAAGTATCATTTTAGATACAAAACAGAGAAACCTAAGATTAATGCCATGTTATAGAAGGGGAATTGCGTGGCTACGTGAGATAATAGCAACCCATGTATTCGGAGGCATCCATGCCAAAATGCAAATGAATTTGCAAATGAAATAAATTCTACTACCCTCAAAAACAAACTCTGTACTGCCTTTATAAATTTTGATTCATTACTTTTGCAATTCCACTTATTAATGTTTTTCTTATGAACATACCATCTGAAATACCTTCCCAGTAACAACAGTTACCTAAGAGAACTTGCAAGAATTACTCTATCTAGGCAACTGAAACACAGAAAGGAGAGGTTTTTCTGAGCTTTTGTAAAAACAGAAAGCAATACAGAACAGAATTACGAGTTTCAGCAAAATAAAATGAAAGAAAAAAATGTTACTTTCACTTCTGAGTTATGAAATACTAGCCTCCTTCAGTTTTTCAGGCCATTATTGTGCATCATTAGAAACATACCCAATTAGCTCTTCTCTGACTTGCATCAGTCGCTGCCTTTTCTTTTTGATGTCTGCCACTACCTGTAACAAAGAGTGAGGAAAGCCTTTGAACCTGTTTCAATAACTTCACAGGCAAACACCCCAAATGTCGTTGACTGTTTCCTCTTTGAGGTTTTATGCTTCTGATTCAAGGTGTGGAAGATACGAGACCTTAAAGAGCTTTACAGTGTTAAACTCATCTCCATCCCAAATGTCTCCTAAGGAACACTGTTTACAAGTGTAGAAAAAGAATGTGATGTTTTGAACTCAGACATGCTAAACTCTGGCAGGTTTTGTTTGTTTAAGAATGCAGACTAATATGAATGTATGGTCAGTATGACTGCCATAACTATGGAATTAACTAAACTTTTAATACATCCTTTTTTTTTTTTCTTTTAAATCTCACTAAAAATTTAAGTTTAGCAACTATAAACCTGAGTTTAAACAAATGTATAAGACATAAAATAAGGAAGCTAAGTGGCTGTGAATGCTAGATGCATATTAAAATTTTCATTTTACAGAGTAGCTTACCACATCATCTCAAATTAACAAGACTTTCAGGACTTTTCATCTTTAGCACATTAATTGCTACCTGCCAGAATAAGCTTTCCATTGACTTCAATTGTTAGTCATCAAAAAGTGTGCTGAAGAGGCTAATCTGTGCGTGCATTGTATGTCGTTACTAAGTACGTTAAATTGTATAACAATTAGAAATAAAGCGATATTCAAGAAACAGAGAACAAATTTCAATCTTCTGTGTTTGGTCCAATTGCTCTTTCATGCTTCCAGTTACAACAAGGTTTGAAGGCAGAACGCTCTCCAGACACTTCTCACAAGAGAGATCAAGTGTACCTAAAATATGCCTCTGGAAGATAGGGCCTAACCTGCTCTTAAATCTCTCTGCTGTGGGGCATCACCTCTCTCCTGAGGAAACCACTCCAATGTTTTCTGCTGTTGCACTAGTTTCTCCTACTGTCTTTATTTCCCTTGCTGCATTTCAGGTCTAAATAAGCAGAGAAACTTCCTCCTCTGAACAAAAATCTTGCATATATTTAGGGAATGCATCTCCCTTAGACTACTCTCCTTTAAACTAAACAATGCAATTCTGTCCTTGCAGGTCACCATCTTTGGTGCTGTCCTTTGGATTTTATATTCATCTATGTTTCTTGAAGGTGAGCTCCCCCTATTTAATTGGTTCTCCAGGGGCCTCACCAGTACTTGCTAAAAGAAAAATTCACATGCATATGTACTTACACAACCTAACGTGTGTTCGTTCTTTTTACACCAGTACAACAATAAAGGTATGCAGTTTGCAATCCATCATGTTTCCTCAGATCCTTTGCAAAAAAACTCTGGTGGCTCCCTATCCTCTATTTGTGCAGTTGATTCTGCAGTACAGTGCACTTTTTTTGGCAAATTACTTTCTTTCTTTCAGTCAACCTTCTGAAATTTCAACACCCACCTCTGTATGCTGTACATCCCAGTGATAGCATGTCTTTCAGATATGTATTTACCTTAGCATTTTTTTTCTTCATATTCATTATTTCCTGGACTTCCATTATCTATGGAGGAAAAAATGTTACAGATGGAGGATGGATCCGGATTTCATCTCTACCCTCCTAAAAACATGGTTGCAAGAATTACTTTGGAAAAATTACTTGGTAATAACATAAAAACTTATTTAATAAAACACTGGTTCAAAGGAATATTACAAGTGTATCGGCTGTGTATCAATTCTTTCCCCTCTCCTCATACCAGAGGAAGAATGTCACACAGAAGTAGTCATCTTGCACCAGTTAAGCGCATGTAGTACTGCTTGTACCAATCAGTGTAATACTACCAAATTTTTCTGTAACTTTATATGGAATGTATACATCTAGTCATTTTAAAACTTGTTTATTCTAATGAATCACCTAGAACTACAGTTTTAGTATTTATCCATTTTACTTATCACAGCAAAGTTTGAGTTTATTTTACTAGTTGTAATTAGTAAGAAGAATTCTTAGTCTTCCAAGCTAATAATTTTTTTGACAGTTAGGTTCACGCAGTTAACTAAAAAGGATTATTTTCCATAAACTATGTTAGAGGCTACTACACACCAGAGTAGCTGAGACACAGTATAAAAATTAAATTATCAACCTTTGAAATATCCACTCCATGAGCTTTTAAAACAATGCTGTCCATAACTGTTTGCTTATTCAAATTAAGCAGCTTTCCAGTTTTACTACACGATGTTTTATATATGACAATCACTTAAAGATTATTGGATGCTTCCCTGTTCTCAAAAGCAGACAATTTTGCAATGTATTTGTATGATAGCAGTGTTGTGTCTAAATGCAATTCACATGAAAGTCAGCACAGAAGCAGCAAATTGTAACATAGAACTATGCTACCATTTCATTTAATCTGACAAAAGAAAGAAAATTTAAAGTATCATAAAGTAAGTGTGTAAAGGACACTATAAAAGCTACAGGCATTTTCACTACAGTGTAATACACAGCTCTATAATCGTTACCACAAAATTTTTTACTCTGCACTTACAAGATCAGTGATTTGGTCCTTGAAAGCTGAACAGAAGCCATCGATAGCTTTTCTGCAAATTTCTGATTCTGTGCTTTGTCTAGAGAAGTCAGAGGGATAAAACACAACCCATTTGGTTTAGTAAAGGAGAAATCTCGTCCAAAAACATTATTTTGAACACGAATACAGTCCAATGTTAAACAGCTAGTAGCACAAGCAACGGCGGATCTTTCATATACTAGCAATAACCTAATTTCTACATAGGAAAACAGCTGAGATGCATTGTTCTTAAGTTTGGAAAAATATCAAATTCCTGGAGACCACCTCCTTAAGATCGCATATAAAAATATTTGTATCACAGAAACCTAACAATCATTAAAATAACATCAGAATGTAACCAAGCAATACTGCATTACCTAAGTGACAGTCCATTAGCAAAAAAGCATGTAATTTGTTTATAAGTCTTCGAGTATTCAGCCAAAGGAAAGCAGAATATTTACCTGTAATTTGCTGCTATCTTTTCAAATTCAGCCAGAACAACATCCAGTTCTGTGATATCTCTGGGAGATCTTTTCAGCTCTTTGGGACACCAAACCTGTACAGAACATGGGCTATTAACTGAAACAACAGAATAAAGATAAGCATTATGCAGTTCAGGTACATTCTCTGAAATAACACAGAAGTTATGGTGCCCACCATTAAAATAACTATCTAAGAGTTATGATTTTTTTAATATGAAACTTGAAAAAGGAAAATATGAATTATTTCATGATTTAGGCTGATCAACTATAATAGATTTATCTAGGTACACTTTAAAATCTGAATGAGCAATCACATACATCTTATTTTTTATTCTTCATCATTGCGAGAAAGTCCAGTTACACTAACTGATCAACTACACAGTGATGTAGCTGCTTGGGCTGTGAAAACTATCTGCCTGAGTTTGGACAACCTGCATTACTCAAAGAATCAAGAATTGTTATATTTGTATAAATTTTGTATTAATACTGTATAAAAAGAACTATATACAAATATCTTTCTTTAAAACTTTGCAATGAGGTTATTAACTAATTCCCCCAAAACTTAAAATAAGTTTCTTTACACACTCCCAAATTTAATCTAGTATGTGAATGTAACAGGGCACAATTCAAAGGAAGCAAGATGACACCTGAGAAACAGTTTCTCTGTCTACCAAAAAATGCCGTAATCTTGAAGCTCCCTGTCTCAAAGGTCTTAACACTAACAGCTGTGTCTATGCTGTAAATCAGGGGTACTCCAAGCTGTGCCCCACAGCCTGGTGCTCCAGGCATCAACACCAAGGGACGTACTGGAGTATACTACAGCTCCATACCCATGGACCCGAGCTTCTCTCCAAAGGAAACCAGGCTGCATGCAAAAGGATGACGCATACCTATGCTTTGCCCTTCCAGTGAGTAATAGGCAAGTCCAGGGATGCAAACCACACGGATCAGAACTGTGTGGCATACCAGCCCCTCAACTCATCCATTGCCAATGAGTGTCTAGACCCAAATTAAAACTGGAACCTCCCAAAGCAGTATGCTGCTACGTATCAGAAGTTAAGACCACAGAGTTATGGAAAAGTATTAATCTTGAATGAGGAAAAGCTATACAAGAGTTTTAAAAGGTCTACTTTACCAGAAGGGGCTAGTGTGCTCTTCTCTGAAGGCTGCTTCTTCTTTTTCACCTGGAATTGAGTAGTACTTGGAGCTTTCTGTGATACAAAAAAGCAGATTAACTTTGAAAAAGAACCTATGGGTGCACCCATTTAAAATTCTGAAAGACGGCAATTAAAATGCAGGAAAGCATTTCAGTATTTCGTGACTGAACATCAGTAACATTTACTTAGGTCTGTTTCACCAGAATCACAGCACAGTGATTACACTGTGACGGGACAGCAGCTGCCTGGCTGCACTATCAAGTGACACATCAGACACTGGTTATACAGCAGGAGGAACATTTTAAGGAGCCTAACGCCCCTCAGTTCAGCATAGGCACCAACATTAACAGTTCTCTGATTAACAGCTTCTCCTTACCTTCCTCTTCACCTATGTCTGTCCCAATTCTTTCTCTACTTTGAATGCTTTCTGTGACATAACAGTAATTCCACAACAGAGCTACACATGCGCAGCTTACTGATGAAAGACTAACACTATGTCATGAATTTTACAATACAAATTTCAACAATTCCAATGAATTTCAGTAGGTAAAAAGCTTTTACACAAACTGCTGCATTGCTTCTTCTATCACAGGCCTGCTTTCTCAAGTCTGTAAGTAGTTAACTCTTCCTCTGTAGGCCCGGAAGATAAGTTGGCCAAAAGCATTTTACACTAATTGCAGTCTAAGCAGGGAAAAACACTCATTCAAAACTATTTTTTCTTTAGCACATTTTCAAAATTAATTTTATCAATGAAAAATTCAATTCTCTCATAAATATGTTCTTACTTCAATACTGAACAAGAACAAGGGATTTATATACCATGTAGTAAGGCATTCTTTAAGAACATATATTCCAGATGTAAATACGCTTATTTGAAAGAAAAAAAAAAAAAAGAATACATTCCCAGATGAGCAATAAAATGGACTACCGTACCCTGGGCTATTGTATTCCCCATTCACATGACCACTGCGGGTTTAAGCATTTCACTTAACATTTGGCCATCTCACAGGAATATTAAGAGGACCAATTATCTGGGATACAATTAAGTGAGTACTAAGAAGCAAATGGAAGATCCTCCTCCCCTGCCATTATCCAATGCAGGCATGGCATGAAGTTAAAATTAAATTAACCGATACACTCATGCAACTTCCTCTGTACCAGATTCTCCTTAAGGGATTCATCTGCAGGATCAGCTGTGTTGAATTTGTGAACTTCACCTTCAGGCATTTTCAAGTGCCTTTGTTTACTAGGAAAAAAAAATCCACATGTAAACCAACTACATGCTGAGAAAAAATGATCTTTCACATATAAACAACAACATCTTAGGGTTTGGGGAACATTTTGTACTGCTGTGTCACTCAGTTTGTCTCCCCTAAATAAACCACATATAAAATTTCAAATGGCATATAAAGGGAATAGAACCTTTATCCATCAACAGCAACCCTCGCAACAATTTAGAAATGGATTTCTAATTGACCATTGGGTCAGCCATGTTTCGAGGAGAAACTTCAAAACAGAGACAAAATTACTATTTGGTATATTTTAGCAGGAATGGAGAAGTCTTCCTTTGGGGGTTGGACAGCTGAAGGGGAAAAAAAAAAAAAAGAAATACACACTCTCATACAAGCACTATTATTGTCTTCTTATATCATTCAAATAAGACCTTCATTCAAATAACAGTTACACCAAACCAGATTTAGCAGATATGAAATATACTAACACTTGTATTAAAAGATGCTTTAAATTAATTTGTATTGCTGCATATAGTTTAACTGGCTTTTACCTGTTTCTCAAATTTTCCACTTTTTAAACTTTAAAGACACCAGGACTTAGAGGACTAATTAACACATCACAAAGGCATCTTTTCATTAAAAAAAAAAAGATACAGAAACTACTAAAATCAATGTACTGCTTTACAGCCTTACAGAAGGCTGACTCTAGTTCCTTAGTTCCCCCTTTTATTTTTATTTTTTTTTTAATTCTCTGATTTTAAGTTAAAGTATCTGTTTAATAAACAGTTAGGGAAACCTGACAAACAGAACATTTTCCCCATTTAATCTAAAAAGTTTAAATTAAATACTGTCAATTATTTTTTCACCGGACCTTCTTTCTGCATTTTTCCTTTGTGGAGCTGAAACGTGACTAAGTGACTCGCTTTCTGAACGTTCCTCTCCATAAGCGTCCACAGCAGTACTGTGCAAAGGGTGATCTGTGAAGACCAGAAAATAAGCGGTATGAAAATTGTTCTCATCTGTTAAGGCAAAGAGCATGGGTGTATTAGCACCGCATACCGTTCAGCATTTAGTTAGAATTTTTGTGGTTTGCTCACTTATACAAATGAAGTCTTGTTAGAAGTATTATTTGAAGATTAGAAAAAATGTACATAGTCAAAAGTGTCCTAGTTTCTATACTCACCTGCTATTGGTAGGGACTAGAAAACAAAATGTATAAGGAGCAGCTGAAGGAACTGGGGCTATTTAGTCTGGAGAAAAGGAAGCTGAGGGGAGACCTCATCTGTCTACAACTCCCTGAAAGAAGGTTGCAGCAAGGAAGGTGTCAGTCTCTTTTCTCAGGTGACAAGCATTACGATGGGAGGAAACAGCCTCAAGTTGCACCAGGGGAGATTTAGATTGGATATCAGGAAGAATTTCTTCACAGAATGGGTGGTTAGGCATTGGAACCCTGGGAGGTGGAGGAGTCGCCATCCCTGGAGGTATTTAAGAGATGTGTGGATGTGGCACTTAGGGACATGGTTTACTGGTGGACTTGTAGTGTTAGGTGATGGCTGACTTGATCTTGAAGGTCTTTTCCAACCTAAATGATTCTATGATTCTGTTTCTTTACAAACTGAAAGCAAAGGTGCAGGAAAGCTCAGCGTGTACATGTGGCATAAAGCAAACAAAAGATTTTTGTACAGTTTAAATGAAGTCTCTCTTTGCTATGGCATGTATCAATCTTTCATACATTTTTACAACTACTTTCTAAATTTGACTTTTTTTTTTTTTAATCTGATTTTTCGATGCTTTATTGGATGTTATACAAAGCCGCTACAGAATGCTTATAAATGTTGAATTCTTGCAGGTAACTACCAAAATAGAAGTCTGCCTTCTATAGTATACATTTCTCTTTTTTTTAAGGCACACAGCCAAGAAATTTAGTGTTGGCTTACATGATCATCCTTTTTATAATTTTTAAACACATACCAAAGAAGTGAGGGAAAAAAAGAGCTTTTCATTTTGCAGCCTCTCTTATGACAACCCTTTTGCTATATTGTTCTTTATAGCTCATTTTTAATGTTGTTTCTACTAGTTACATATATATCCCCATGATTTCTTACAGTAATAAATATCACAGCTGAGAAACAGCTCTTAGCATTTTCTCTATAACTTCTAATTACAGTTCTGCAAAGATTTTTCTCACGGACATTGACAGAGGACTTACACAGAGGCACCCATTCCACCTAAAAAGATTCTCTTCCAGTACACTGAGGTCTCATCGCATGAGTCCCATATGGAGCATAAAAGTGATTTCCATACTTCACCAAAAACAGTATGTTTTTATGATGTTCTTTTTAAATAACATTTGAAAGCAGCTGAATAACATCCCTGTAAACTTCTAAGTCTGCTGCCATGTATACTCTTAGAATAGCAAAAATTTCACTTCATCATTTGTGTAATTTAACAAAGAATAACTTAAGAAATTGAACTTCCCTTTCTAAATTAAATTCTTACACAACTGCAGTGCTCTATTGCATGAAATTCTAGTACTTACACTATAAAACTTGAATAGCCAGTATTTTTCCATCAACTTTTACTTGGCATATATTACTTCATTATTCTGCTTAGTTCCTAAATGATAGCATATAACATCCCCTGCTCAAAAAATATTCTCTCCTGCCCATAATTTCTGCTGGCAAAGAAACAATACCTATTCCTAGATAAATACTGACATTATTTTGTCCATGTGGTTAGCTCATAAAAATCATATATTCAAGTTAATACTAACCGAATGAATCATCAAGCTCCTCAAGTTGATTTACTTCTGCTACCTTCAGTATCCTTGAGACATCTGGTTCCTCAGGTGGAAGTAATTTCCAACGAGGATGGGAGCTGCCTTTGTGTTCCTGGAATGGTATGAAATTAATAGCTAGTTCATCCAAACTTTTGAGCATATGACAGACTGAATATGGCTATGAATTTCAAGAACTCTTGACTAGAAATAAATTTAACACGGATTGTAGTAACTACTACGCTATGCTATAAAGTATTTGAAGCACGCATTTTTTTCCTCAGGCTATGTTTTTTTCCCCCTAAGAGAAGTGATGGTATAAAACTGGTATATACAGCTATCTTATACTATACTTTAGCAAGAGCTTTATCTTATTTCGTAAAACCAAGCATATATGCCTAGAAATCTTAAAACAGTCTAATATCTGTTTTCTGTGATCTGTGGCCTTGTTCTTTCCAGGCATTAAAATGTCTCCTTTCATCTCTATATTTACATAAGATTCCACCTTTGACCAATTTAATGATTTTCATTTTAAAAGTGAAAAACTATAGTGTAACTTATAAAAGATGGAATTTGTAAGTCAAGTATTACACAGACACTTCCGTACAACAGAAAGGTAGGGGTGAATGACATCAGTTTATGAAATATTTGTAGATGCGCCATTCACACTGTGAACACGGGAGTTAACGTCCTCACTAATTTGTGTGTGCAGTGAGAAGGAATTAGAAGGAAATATTGACTTCCTGAGCTTTTAATGTTACCAGCACTCAAGCAGCACCTCACAGGTTTTAAGGTACTGAATGTAGGCACATCAGCTATTTCCTCTTTAAGACGTTCTCTTTGTTTTTACAAAACCGTTTCCAAACTTTTTCCTGTTTGAAAGTCAATGGCCCATTTTGCCTGACAATGTACTACTCCTAAAAGAAAAAAAAGAAAAAACTGCACACCCCATACCTGTACTAATTTGTACTGTACTAATGCGTAGTCCCTGAGCAAAGCTCCCAGCATCTCTGCAAACAAAGCCCTGCATTATCAACCTCCAGAATCAATGACATAAAAACATGGTAAAACAACAAAGCATTTGTTGTTTCACTTAAGCTCAAAAGGAATAAGTTTACCTTGAATTTATCTCTGGAATAATTTGTCTTCATTTTTTTCTTAGAGGACATTTTACTATGAAATATATACTTCTAAGTATGCGGTTGAAGATAAAGTTGCCAAAAGATAGTCCTGAATACAAAATCTGCTTTCCTTGTCTTGATACTTGGGGGAGAGAGAGAGACATCTTTGTTAATTCAGTGTATTATGCACAACCTCTTGCCCAAGAGGTAAAACGCACTCGGTAAGATCTGCCTGACGTTTGGCACAGCGTGTGTAAGTTACTAACAAGACGTACTTACTAAAAAGATGAAGCGTAACGCCATTTATGCCTCTACTTTCGTTTCATTGCTGCTGCCGCTTGAGACCCCTCCCACCTCGCTCGGAGGGGCAACCTCCTCAAGCAGATTTTCCCCTCATGAAAACCGACAGCCCCACTTCGCGAGGGGCAGCCCGGCCGCGACGGGCAGGGCCCGCCGCTCTCCCCCATCCCAGCCTCGCCTCACCTCACCTCACGTCCTCCAACCGCCACCGCCGCCTTCCCGCCGCGATTCAAACCGGCCGCTGGGCCCGCCCGCGCCGCCGCCGCCGGAAGGGGAAGCGGGAGAGCGGCTGCAGCGCCCCGGCAGGCCCGGTCCGGCGGGAGCCGCCGAGGGGAAGGTGGTGCTGCGGCAAGGCTCGTCCCCATCGGTGCCCACGGGTGGTTTTGAAATGGAGCACCGCAGCACCCGCTCACCGCCCCGTGACTTTTTACGGGGGGGGGGGCTCTTCTGCAGTACAAATACACACCATGAACCGCTGCTGTGCAGGTGGGGCACAATGTAAGCGTGCCATGCCTGTGTAAGAGGCTGCCCGCTGTTCCACCTCTTTGCTCACCCCCTTGTAGGACCTAACGGGTCTGCTTGCATGGGGCTCGTTGTGTTGCAAGCAGCTTCATAAATTGTGACTGAAGGGATACAGTTATGGGCCCAGGCATCACTTGGCTCCAGTTTCCTGTCTAGAAAAGAGAGTGAATGAGGTCACTTCTACAAAGACAACCTGAAATCTAAGGTCAAAAATTTGCTGCAGTTAGAAAGAAATTAATTCCAAACATAATAATATTGCTTGCTCTAATAGCGTGCCAAGAAAGTAGGATTCAGATTTAAAACTTGTAATTCCTGATCTCTGCCACTTACTGTGGCAATTGTTAGAATCACAAAATATCCCAAGTTGGAAGGGACCTGCAAGGATCAGAGTCCAACTCCCCGCTCCACACAGGACCACCCAAAAATCAGACCCTATGTCTGAGAGCGTTGACCAAACGCTTCTTGAACTCTGACAGGCTTGGTGCTGTGACCACTGCCCTGGGGAGCCTGTTCCAGTGCCCAGCCACCCTCTCGGTGAAGAACCTTTTCCTAACACCCAGCCTGAACCTCCCCTGTCTGTCACAGCTCCATGCCGTTCCCTCGGGTCCTGTCGCTGTCACCAGAGAGAAGAGATCAGCGCCTGCCCCTCCACTCCCCTCGTGAGGAAGCTGCAGGCTGCCATGAGGCTTCCCCTCAGTCTCCTCTTCTCTGGGCTGAACAATCCAAGTGACCTCAGCCGCTCCTCATGCATCTTGCCCTCCAGACCCTTCATCTCTGTAGCCCTCCTTTGGACAACACTCTGTAATAGCTTCATGTCCTTCTTATATCATGGTGCCTAAACCGCACACAGCACTTGAGGTGAGGCCACACCAGCGCAGAGCAGGACAATCCCTTCCCTCAACTGGCCAGCAGTGCCGTGCCTGATGCACCCCAGGGTACGGCTGGCCCTCCTGGCTGCCAGGGCATGCTGCTGGCTCATGTTCAACTTGCTGTTGACCAAAATCTCTTTCTGCAGGGCTGCTCTCCAGCCTTTTGTCCCCCTTCCTGTTTGTATATCTGGGATTACTCCATACCAGGTACAGAATCCAGCACTTGCTCTTGTTAAACTTGTTGGTAATTGCCCAGCCCTCTAATTTGTCAGAACTCTCTGCAAAGCCTCTCCACCCTCAAAGGAATCAACAGCTCCCCCTGACTTAGTGTCATCAGCAAACTTAGTGTACATTAGTCCTGCATCCAAGTAATTTATGAAAACATTGATGAGAACTGGCCTTAAAATGGAGCCCTGCGGAACCCCACTAGTAACTGGCCACCAGCCTAATGTAACCCTATTTACTCAAACCCTTTGAGCCCGACCCATCAGCCAATTGGTTACCTCATGTTGCCTGACCTCACTACCAGTGTCCATGTACTCCTCCCTCCTAGCTCTAGTGTAAGATTCCTGCTCACCAAGCCCTCCTTCTGCCCCACCTGCTTGATTTCCAACATTTTGGAATTGCCTACTGTGCTCTGAAAAAGGTAGTACTTAAACTGACCAGCACTGATGGACCTCAATACCTTTAAAAGCAGAATCTGAGGGTACCTTACTGATTAGTTTTCAGAAAGGTTAGCCATTTGTCAACAGACAAAATCCTTCTAGTTTCCAAAAGGCTGGGGAATGGCCTTCTTCATGCCTCAACTCTTCATCCATAGACATGGGTATTCTTCCAAAGATCTACTGCACCCACCCCCCCATCCAAGAGGATAAGCTAAGACACTGAAATATCTCTTTAGCACACACAGGTGACTTCTCTTTATACTTGTAATTTGCTTGATGTAGCATACAGCCCTAGTTGGTAGCCCATAAGCCTTTGGCAACAAGCAGTAATAAAGACTTGGCTGTACTGATAAGTAGCTCCTGCAGAAAGCTTTCTTTGATGGGACTTGTGAAGAACAAACCTTAACCATTTCCATTAAGAGACATGGTAAAAATGCAGCTACACCATCTTTCCAAGCAGCACACACACACCGGAATATAGTATAGAATAAGTAGCAAGAAGTCACTTTACAGTTCCTTCAGTAGGGAAGGAATGTATGAAGAACACAGAAGTACGCAAGAGAAAGTCTACCATGGTTAGGGACAGAAGTTGCTTATTATTTCTTGGTAGCATAGAAACAGCTATAAACATCTTGATGGTAACACCATCTACCATGGTCTGATAAGTCTGCCAATGAACTCTTTCCTATCATACCCCAGATTAAAGCCAGATGCACAGTATGTGGTGGGGGAACAAATACACACAGGGCAACTCTGACAACAACCACCCAAAAGCAGTGTAAGAGATCAATAAAGCTACGATTTCACTTAAAAGTTGTTTATGATGGTAAGAACACTATCAGAGACCATACTGACAACAAAAATAGATTTTTTTTTTTTAAAAGAATACTGATGGAGCAAGTTACATAATGCATCCCTTTCTTACAGATATTGGTCAAAAACTTGCACATAAATATCAGATCAAAGCAGAAAGTTACCTTCCAAACAAAGCATCAAGAACCAGCATTTATCCTGTTCTAAGTAGTATGGTTGTAGCAACAGAGTTTTACAGTTTGTCAGAATTACCAAATTATCCTCTTCTTGTTAGTCAGCAGCATCTTTCCTTGATTAAACAAACACTTCACTGAGTTGAAATGCAGAAATATTTATTTTGGTTTCCTTCATTGGTTTTGAAAATTGTTTTGGTTTTATAAAACATAGAAATAGCCAACACTAAGCAAACATTTGAATTCCAATGTAACAAACTACTACTCTAACAGTTGACTTGGATTTGTGTACCTTAATTGCACACATGTATGAAATTATGCTACAGAGTAGTGCATTACAATCACACACAAATCTTAGTGCAAACCTTTTTGTGCTTGTATTTTACATATATCCATGTTTTCAAAAAACAGCAATGAATGCTAATGCAAAACCAACTCTGTTAAGGATAGGAAAAGACTTATGCTGTAATAAGGCTTATTTCTGCTGATTTCTGAGACAGAAGGTAAATAGTTTTGTAGTTTATATGGGAATTAGTTTCTTATCCCTGAACAAATACCTATCCAGTGCCAACACAGTTCTGTTGGCATATCTGAATGCTTCCAATTACAGCAAAGCATCAGGCAAAAACCTGACCTATTTTGCTATTCAGTGAAGAATACTCAGTGGCTCATACACAAAGCACAGAAAACTGAAAGGTTATGTCAGAAGCTATTCTGCTTACAGAGGACCTGGCACTTTTTAAAATGCATTTTAAATATACATTCATTACAGGGAAACAAGTGGCTAGTACAGGTGCAATGTTCACCTGACTGTCAGCACAGCCCAACCTCCTGAATGGTTTGTTTCTAGATCTCTAGAGTTCTTGCCAGATCTGTTTGCTTACATGACTGGCACTGCTCTGGAATTGCGTTAATGTAGCAAAGGCTACACTTGCTGAATTAACTGCACCTACATTTCTAGTGCAGAACCACCAAATGCAGACTTACTCTGAACCTGTATTAATCAGCCTCCTTTGGGTGGAGTTCTGACTTCTACCTCATAAAAGTAAGCCTCAGAACTGGCTGCAGACATAGAAGGGAAGAAACTCAGATGCCCTGCCCCAGTTAATATTAGGACCAATGCAAGATGTGATATCAGCTATACAACTGTAAGGGTTTTTATTTTTTTTGAACAGATTAGTGTAATCCTTCTGAGGATGGAAGATACTCAGAGACATTTTCAAACCTGCCAAATCCTTTTTGGGATTGACAACTGCAAAATACACCGTAGACAGCAAACATGCTGGCAATAAGAAAACCTTAGCTCCTTGGTTAAGGAGAGTCCCATTTTTGGCTGATGAAGTCTTAAATAACTTATATATAGTTACCATTTATAGTTAAGGCTCTTTTTGGAAATTGTAGGTCACCATAAAAACAATATGCAACACAACTTGACAGTAAGGCAGTGTTCCATTTCTTCAATGTTCCTATGGCAAGTACCCATTTTTGTACAAGTTAATGATTGCACGGTTTCCTTCCCTATATTTGCTGTAGTCAAATTACAGATATGAAGGCTAACAGTAGACATCAGACACATGCCACTTTCCTCAATCCACTCTCAGTTACATTTTGGTATTAGCATAGAGTTCATTTATCTGTGACTGGAAATATTTTCGCAGTTCTGGTCTCCTTGCCTTCAGCGTTGGTGTCAGCAGGCCGTTTTCAACAGAAAACATTTCAGTGTGCATGATAATCTCTTTAACCTGGAAAAGAAACAATTAGTAGCCAAGCTACATCCCTTGGAATACACTAGGCAATTTTTGTTAATAGCCTTGTCATAATAAAGCCCATCGCTTAAAAAAATTTCAGATGCAAATTAGAACTAGTTCCTGGAAAGTCAGATTATATTGTTATTGAGATGTTTAAAGAATTAGGTGTTCAATTCTAATTAGCATCTTACCTGTTCAAATGACTTCAAACCAGCTTCTTTACCAATCTTCACCATGTCTTCCAGAATGTGTTTTTTGACATCCTGTGGATACAAGGACACATTGTATAGCTATTCTGCATCAACTCTTTCAAGCTAGCTGTTTTGTTAGACATTACTCACCTTGTTTTTGCATAGCTCTTCATATGAGCCTTCAACTCCCTTTTTCTTTGCCCATTTGCGCAAAGTCTCAGGATCAGGTACCACAACAGCTATTAAGAAGGCCTGAAATGAAATTTGTGAAGTTCGATTGTATTTTAAGTTTAAGGCAACACTCATTTCTACAAGCTTAATAGTTGGTGTCTGGTTTTGAGTGGCAGTTCTGATTCTGCTGTAAAATGAGCAGCTTTCTGCTACTTGAAAAACAGTAGTGTAGTTCAGAAGCTTGCTCATAAGAGAATCTCTTGAAATACTCCTCAATTTATACTTAGAAAAACCTGGACATCTTGGCAGGGTTTTTTTTTTTTTTTTAAAAAGTGTTTCCATGCATGCATGTTAGCAGCTTATGTACTGTGCTTAATCACCAATTAAATTAATCCACTACTCTACTACCTGGTCTGAAACCAGATCCAGAAGCGTGTTATATAACTGCTGGAGTCCAAAGTGGATTCAGAACTAAAGTGTGTAACACTAGACAGAGACAGCAGAACAGGTTGCCCAAAGAAGCTGTGGATGTCCCATCCCTGGAAGTGTTCAAGGCCAGGTTGGATGGTGCTTTGAGCAACCTGATCTACTGAAGGATGTCCCTGCCCATGGCAGGGGGATTAGACTAGATGGATCTTTAAAGGTTCCTTCCAACCCAAACCATTTATGATTGTACAGAAAGTGTCAAGACTTCAGACCCAAAGTTATGGGTGGGGAGGAAGGAGAAAAGGAAGACTCTTCTACCATCTCTTCCTTGTATTTGTTTTTTAAATTACCTGAAGAATGCCTACCTGCAAGCTCTCTCCATGCACAAATACTTGAGCAAGTGCTTCACTTCTCAAATACACGTTTTCTATCTTCTCTGGTGCTATGTACTCTCCCTGGGCTAGTTTAAATATGTGCTTTTTCCGGTCAATGATCTTCAATGTACCATTCTGTTGACAGAAATAATTTCCCACTCAGAAGAGGCACTTCAAGCGATAAGCTGTGTAGACTGGTTAAGCGTGTCACAACAGATCACATTGCACCAGAATTAAAATGTATGAATAAGCATTTGCTTTTATGCATTTCTGCTTTAGAGTTACTCTGGACCCCTTTGTTAAGCTTTCAGCAACAGACCAGAAGTGCTACTGCCTAAGTTCTGGCTTTATATGAACTTAAATGCTGTGCATGATCCAAGACAGTTTATTGATGCAAGTTAGATTAGGCAATACAGTAGAAATACTGCTAGAGTACTGTCAAACTAATGTTAAAAGAAACCAGCCTCTGCACTTATCTAACCTGAACTAAGGCAGTACAAATACTGAGGCTGTG
>VXAL01016953.1:8618-124417 GCA_013399475.1 Chauna torquata
CTTTTTTTTTTTTTTTTTTTTTATGTCCAGCTAGGAAATAGAATAATACTCAAACACTGAATGGTCCAGGCTGCTATATCAGAGAGTAAAATAATGGATAGTAAACTAACATTATGCTTTTAATAGATGCTAGATTTTGTCTAACCCTTTGTGAAAGTAAACACAGATTTTTCCCTGAAATGAGGAATTGGACTATTCAGTCATTCCTGGGAATATGGAGGTGTTTATCATGCTGGAGTTACTGTATGTGTTTGTTTGTTTGTTTTATCTTCCTAGAATGAGAACTTCGCAGTAGAGTCAGGGAAACAGCCAATCACATTTGAAAATCCAATGTATGCAACCAGAGACAGTGGAGCCAGTGGAGCCAGCACAATTACAGTCGTTCAGCCAACACATGTCTTCCTAGAATGAGAACTTCGCAGTAGAGTCAGGGAAACAGCCAATCACATTTGAAAATCCAATGTATGCACCCAGAGACAGTGGAGCCAGTGGAGCCAGCACAATTACAGTCGTTCAGCCAACACATGTAAGAGAAACTTAGGCTTGTTTTTCACCTTTCATTTTCCTCATGACCTCCTTTTCTTGTTTGAAGAAAGTGGAATTTCCTTCTTCTCCTACAGGTAACAGCAGCTGGTAGTAAGGAAAATGAAAACTTTGAAAATCCTGTGTATGCCTCTGAAATATCTGCTAGTCCAAAGGAACCTCCTCAGAGTACGGAAGCACCTCAGGTAGTGTGTGTGTGTGTATGTGTATGTATATGTATATATATATATATATGTATGTATATAAATATATATGTTCTAGGGCAGCCTTGTTCGCTTTGTGCTTCAAATCACAGGAATTGAATAGTTAGGGAAACTGCAATATAATTTCTGTTCTGTTTAAACAATGCCATGGAGCTGGCACAAGATGTGCATCAAATCCAACTAACCAGGCCATATCTTACAAGATTTTCAAGAGCTGGTCAGGAATCGAAAGGAAAGGAATGCAAGCATAGAATGGCCCAGGGCACACAGTAAGGATCTGTTGAGATTAAAACACCTTTTCTGCTTGGCTCACCAAGATATTTTGAAGATGATAGATTGGAACAGAGGATTTCCTTTCATTGTCTGCTGTGCTCCATTTTGAGGGCAGATACTAGTGTGAGAATTGTAATGTAAGAGCTGTAAATTGTCATTGCTCCCCAGCAGAAATGATTATAACTAAGATTTTACTTTGGACTTCTAACAATTATTTGTAAAACCCTGATGAATTATACCTTAATAGAAGAGCAGAGTTTATTTTGCTTTATAAAATATGAAAAGAAAAACCAAGAAAAAGTACATTTTTGTTTAAAACAGTGAAAACCAAGTTCTTTTTGGACTGAAAATTGAGTCAGAGTGTACTGTAAGCATTTTTTTTTGCATTTATTTGTAATTTTATGCATATTTAACATTATTAGTAAGAATATTTAAAGCATTTATTCTTTGTGTTCGTATAGGACATTTTAACAATCAAGATCAAAGTATTGCCTCATCTAGATTATTCATGATTCATGGAAGATGCACAGAATCAGTCTGTGTTGATGGTAGCTCGTTTGCAGGACCATCTTCACACATTGTGCACTTAAAAGCACCTCTGATGAGCTTTGAAACGACAACTCCTTCAACCTGCTATTGTAGATTAATATCCTTCAGTGATTTCTTGTGTTGTTTTCAAGACAGTTTTCTTTCCTCTTTGATCTATTTTTCTGGAATGATAGGCTTCCATGAATTAATTCAGTCAGTTCTTGCCTACTGTTGTGAATACTGCTTCAGGTGAAGTAACCATAGCTGATTATCCAGCAGAGAAGTTGGGTCCCATGCTTAGTCCATCTATTGATGTCTATTGGATTACAGTTGACACCTAATGTGACCATTTTGTTTCCCTTCCTACTTTCTGTCTTACTTAAAGTGTACATTCTTTTGGGAAGATACCTTGTAAAATGAAGCTCTCATTTCATTTGAGGTCTTGATGCTCTTTCAAGTAGAAAAACACAATTGACAGTAAAGGACAAAGTAGTGTAAATGAGAGGTCATTTGAATGACATGGCACGGTATTTAAAGAGGTAACGTGGAACACTAAAGTATAGTATGACTTAAAGTTTACTTTGATAATTTGATAATAAAAAAGGGAATTTATTTTTCCTTTGCTAGAAGCATCTGTTGAATAATGTAGAGATGCTGGTTGATTAGTGAGAAAGTAGAAGCTGTCTATAGAATTGTGGTATAAATGATCATTTTAAATATTAGTTGTAGCCTCTCATGCTTTTTGTGACAAGTCTGAAGCAGTCAAAATAAACAAGACTTGCACTCTCATCTGTGGAAAAAGGGTTCTAGACCATTCGCCTTTTCTCCTGCACATATGGTTTATCATGCTAAAGATGGCCAGAACTCATAGAAACTTGAGCAGGCCTTGAAATATTTAAAGGAGCAAATTAAGTAAAATTACAACATGGCAATGAGAACATCCAGCTGAAATCACTGAGTTAGCAGTCAATGCAAGTGAAATCCATCAACTGTACTGTCATTTTGCTGAGAAATAGTGAGAAAAAATGTGTAAAGGTCTAATAATTTTTATGTTTCAGGAATCAAAGTGGAATTTCTTCAAGAGAAAAATGAAACAAAACACTAATTTTGAAAATCCAATATATGCAGAGGTATTGCTTAATATTATATAATGCTATTTTTCCGCTAATGTACTGCTGGACTTTGTTCTTGCTTTCAGAGGATAAAGGATATGGGTAGATTCTGCTGCTACGTGAAGCAGCACAGAAGTTCCAGCCCAGGTCAAGATGGGACTGAAGTGGTTTAGTGAAAAATTATCGAGTCTTGTGCAGAATGAGGTGCTCAGAAAGCGCCTAGCTCAGGCTTCACAGCTGCAATGCCCACCTCTCAGCTTTCCCAGCCCGAGCACGCTGGCTGCCTCCTGCTCCAGGATCTCATGTGCTGGTTTCCACTTGCCGGTGCATTCTGGTACAGCTCAGAGACCCACCACAAGTGAAAGGCTGTTGTACTACAACTGGGAGTAAAGTGTCTAGTGCCCTCTCAGTCTTGGATTTGGCACAGCACAAAAATTCAATAGCTCTGCATACTGCAGCCCTGCTTCCATAACAGCCCTATTTTTTCCATCCATGCAGTCAAAGGAGACAGTTCTTTTAAGATGTTACGCCAGCTGGTGGTATGTGTGCTGGAGGAATTCTACCATGGCTGGGCATGAAGGCTTTGAGTTCTACTGACTTGAGCCAGTAATTTCAGCCTTTTTCATCTTAAAGTTAAAAATTTCCGGAAGGTCTAAGTGACTTAAGAACCTCAGTCCCCCAGTCATGTGACTAAAACTTAGCTGCCTTTTGTGGAGAATTTAGGTTTCTAATGCCTGAACAAGCTGAGAGAGTTCAGGAAGCAAGAGGTTTTATTGCCACAAAGCTAATAAGTGTAACGATTTACAAACAGTAGTAGTGCCAATGTTATCTACATTCATGTATGCGAATATAGACAAATCAAGTTACTCCTGACATTGACCATTAAAACAGAAGTGGCAGTGTGCAGAGTAAGTTTGGAGTAGTGTATTTCCTCAGCTGTACCTTCTGAGATGGAATTAGCATTTGACTTTTGTCACAAGGTGGTGATTTGCAGAAATAACATATACTGTGACACTTCAGTGAAATACTTGTGTATTTAGTGAACATTTCTGAAAGTTAAGGTTGGATGTTTTTTACATTCAAATGTAAACTTGGATGTTATGACTATTGTTTCAGATGGAAAAGGAACAGCAGCAGGACACAGAAAATGTCCCTCCTCCCTCTCCTTCACTGCCTCCCAAAATTACTCTGAAGAGAGACCAGCCACTAGCTTATACAGCAACAGAGGATACATTTAAAGACACCGCCAATCTTGTTAAAGAGGACTCGGTTGTGTAAGTAGGTAACTGATTTAGGGAAAATGAGACACATCCATTTGCACATATATTTTTTATAAACAGAAGAGTAAGGTTCACATTCAAATGCTTTATAAAAATATATACATCTTTTAGTCAGTCAGTGGCTGGAGATGTATGTTGAAACTATGCCTTGTTTTTTGATAAATGCCAATTGCTATTTTTATGAACAATTATCATGATGTACACTATATGTATATCTTTGCACTGAAACTGTCTGAAAGTAATGTTATAAATATATTGTACATTTGTAAATTTTTCAAAGATTATCTTGTTTGTTGATGTTGCTAGTAGAAATCTGTATGGAATTGGTTGCATCTTTAGGGATAAATTCATTATACAAAGGCTTAAACTAAAAATACGAACAAACAAGGTGAATATAGGAGCATTACTGATTTACAGGATCTTTTGAGTATATATTTGTAACAGCACCTTTTAAAACTTCTGCTGGTGCTCTGAGCATCTTTATCACCTATTTTATCTACTACTGGATGTAGAGATGGGTGTCTTTGTTTATCTAAACAAAAGATGGAAAAGTCAGTGCAGCATCATTATTACCTGTGTTGTTCCTACCATATGTTAACTGCCTGGGATAAAAACAATTTCCTTTCAATCCATAAGACATACTTTTCCTCTAGGTTCCCATTAAAACCATTCCATTAATAGTGTTCTTAAAAAGATTTGATATATTTAGATTTTAGTGTCATGAGTACTTAATTTAATGAGATTCTCTCCTGCTCATCAGTGGAATAGCTCTGTTCTTAGCTGGAGTCTCTGGAAGTCATTTGTACTATTAAATGAAGTAGCTAGATTTCTATAACAGCTTATTTCCAAACAGCAAAATACAAAAGATACAGCTTCATTTAAGAAATGATTGTTTTTTTAATGTGAAAATTTAATTTTATTGACTATTTATTTCCTGAGGTGGACATTAATAGAAAGGGAAACAATTTCTACTAATGCAGTCTTTGTAGTTATCTGCTTATTTCCATAACCTTCTATCAGAATATACTGTATGTCTTACCAGTTTTTCTATTAATTAGCCAAGGTAGTTTCCACAACATGAACTATTTGAGGAAACTTTGAGTACCACTGCAGGAAGATGTTATTCAGCATTCCTGGCTAGCTAGTCATATAATTTAAAGATTCCTAAATTACTATCGTTGAGACTTCTGCTATTTGTTTTATGGCTGAGTTCTCAAAATATATACTATTTCTAATTAGAATGCTTCTAATTATTTTGTAATGTACTTTGATTAGAAAAGACAACTGGAAAATGATGCTGCTGAATAAATTTAATAAATGTATTATTTTATCATATGCCTATTCCATAACTTTTTGTCAATGTTCTATGTACTTTTGTTAGTATGGAGACCTCAGTGCACTCTGAAATGAAAAAGAACCTTGCTTTAGATAAAGTCAAGTAAGAATAGCTTACTACTTTACACAACTCTGTAAAGTTCATGATATAAAATGAGATATTTTATCACTGTGTGAAAACTGCCCCATTACACATATTAAATAAACTGGCCCTTGAAACACGAAAATCTTATAATTGATTGTTAAGAGACTAACTGTCAAGGTTGTACGGACATAAGCAATCAAAATGTTAGCTTGATAAACTTTTATATCTGACTGCTTTAACGTAGAAGATTCCTTAGAATCTGGGACACAACACGCACTTCTGAAAGGCTATGAGATAGGATTCCTTTTAAAGGCAGATTGATGTCCTTAAGAAAGGAGTTCACATCCCTCACTGTGTTTTAAAGAGAGAAGACAGGGCTAATATTTCCACAAGACTTACCTCCAGTTGCGTGTCACAGAAACAAAGCATTATCATTTTTGTGAATAGTCTTCTGCAACAAAGAGATTCAGACCCAGTTTTGGAGAAAATTGCTAATATGTCAGACATGTATCAGAGCTATTTTTTTTTCCCTATAAGAATTTTAACTTTTCAGATGTGGAAGAAGACCATTCTTGGGATACTGTATAAATAAGTAGTATGTAAATTTGATTGTTTAATATACTTGATGGCAAAGGATTCCTAAGCTTTAACTAGGCCTCTTCCCCTCAGTAGTGTACCACAACATACCCGTCTGAGAATGTAAAATTTTTTTTGGTACTTTGTTCAGCAGAAGCTTTAGATTCTCTCCCTAACTTCATTTATTTTTCCCTTATGAGGCCAATTCCTGGCTGAATTCTTGAATTTTGGACTCATTCTGTTTATTGAAAGAAGGCCAATTTTTAGAGTTTTCAGTGCATCTGTAATTGGCCACTATAGGGCTGATAAATTATAACATTTAATTTTTTCGATGCACATTTTCTCTACAGCTGTCAGGCCAGGCAGAGAGAACTATAACTGCAGATATTTATCATGCAATGAAGTAAAATAAATTTCTTCTTGAAGCTATTTGCAAAAGAATAGAACCTCAATGAAATACTTAGAGTACTAAACTATTTTTACATTCTGCCCCTTTCTTGCACGTGCTAACACACACACACACACAGTCTCTCTCCCTGCCCCCCCAGCACATACACAGAGTGATGAAACTGCTTTTCTTACATTTGGTGTTTTGACCTGCACATGGTATTTTTGTAAGCTTAATTGAATTGCCCATTAATGATTAATCACCAACGCAGATCTTTAGCAAATAAAACCTTTACCCCTTCAATTTTCAAATCTCGAGGAACACCAGCATGTCAGCTTCTGGCCAGCAGCTTAACAGGTAGAAGTAGTGTACAAGAGGCACAGGAACTTCAGCTGCCATTTTACCATTCTGAGCACACACTTTGTACAGTCAGACAAATCGGCTGTAGCATACACTAATGACCTGTTTCATCTAATGGGTGAAATAATCATCCTTTTAACTTGCAAAGCACATTGAGGACAAAATAAATATAAATGTATATTTATTTTAATATTTCTCCCATAAACTATACTAATATTAGGAATAAGTATTAAAAATGTAAGTATTAAAATATGAGTATTGTTCTGTTTAGATAAAATAGCTTGTGTTTTTATCTCTGCAGAGTTGAATAGTCAGATGATTAGATGTGGTCAAATTCTGCAACTGTAATTTTTGGAATATGCGGCAATAGCTGGGCTTTGTTACTATTTGATTTGATGTCTTGTGTTCAGAAGCTTGTGAAGTTTAGGAACTCCTGAATACGACTATGACCAAACCCCATGAAATAGATGATTGAGTAAATATGTTCTGTAAGGTATATGTATAAGATATATGTTCTGAAAGACCAGTGTTTTATTTCAAATTCACTAGAAACCTATATGTTGATGAAGTCTACTTGAAAAGCAGATTATTTTTTAAACAAGAAAAAAACACACCAAATGTTTTATTGGGTGAGTAGTATTAACCAACTTTGTAGCTGGATATTATATGAATGCGGATACTACAGATGTATCACTTCTGAGCACAAAAAAACCACGGTAGCTTTACAGAGTCTATCTGCAAACTCAGAAATTCCAGGTAAGTAGGAAAAAAAGAGTGTTTTCTGAAGGGAATTTAAGCTGTCTAGTAACTGGTAAAGAGGAGGACAACAAGTTTTGACCGGATTAAGTTATTTCCATAGAGTTGATACTGTTTTAATGCTAAATGTTGATAGAACTCCAGGGAATGAACTCTCGCTAGCTGCTGGAGCTGGAATCATCATACAGAGCAGCATGTCAGATAAACAGCTTGGGGCATAGGAGAGAAACAGCCAAAAGAACTTTGCATCTCATCCAACTCTGTATCGTGTCCTGGGGTACTTTGCAATCAGGGCATGTTCCATGCATTTTATGACCTTAGAAATATCAGAGTTGCACAGTCTTTTCACTGATGATCTTTGAGCTTTTCTATCTGCAAAGAAGAAAATAAACCTGAAAGTAATTATGCAATGTTCTATGTGAGAGGATTCTTTACATTTACAGGTTTGGCAACAGCTTCTGTAGATGTATAATCAGGGTTGCTTTAAACTACTGGCTCCAGTACTGAGAGTGGTATAGCTGCAGCAGAGCAGAGACCAGCAAGTGCTGCAGAATACCCAAGAACCAAGGATACGGAAGCCTCCCTGGTCCATATTGTGAGCCAGATCTTTCCTACTGTAAGTGCAGCAGAACTTTTCAGCTATCAGTAAGCCATAAACTTAATGTATGATCATACCAGTTAACTCCCACTGCCCCCCAGACATTCAACCTCTAAGTGCATCAGATCTAAGGATGGGAGCAGGCCATGACATCTTGCCAGTCTCCTAGGGGAACTAAAAGAACAGGCCTCATCTACCATACATATAGTCCAGAACAGTCAGTAATGAGTTCCTAACAAAAGTTTCTGAAATCCAGCAAAAGTTCACAGAATCACAGAGTGGTTGAGGTCAGAAGAGACCTCCGGAGGTCATCTTATCCAAAGCCCTGCTCAAGTTGGGCCACTTAGAGCAGGTTGCCCAGGACAATGTCTAGGTGGCTTTTGAAGTCTTCAGGGAGGGAGACTCCACAACCTCTCTGGGCAACCTGTTCCAGTGCTCCGTCGCCGCACAGAAAAACTGTTTCCTGATGTTCAGACAGAACCTCTTGTGTTCCAGTTTGTCCTATCTTGTCCTGTCACTGGGCACCAATGAAAAAAGCCAGGCTCCACCCTCTTTGCACTTTCTGGTCAGGTATTTATAGACACTAGTGATAGCCCCTGAGCCTTTATACGGTCCTTTTTCTACTTACATTCAAAAAAGTATTTTTTTCTCTAGGAGTCCCTGATATCAGGAGTCAATCTGTTCCAAAGTCTTAAGACATCTCTCTCCGTGATATCTTAATGAACTACTCCTACGCTAAAGAAACCATGCTCAACAATGCTTGCTCTCACTCCAAAATGCTGAATCTCTATCCTAGAAGAAAAAAAAAACAACAAACACAATAACCATCCCTAAACAACCAAAAATGGCATAAGCATTAAACATGTAAGTTGAAAGTCTGTCACATAAATAATTATTTGAGACTTCGGTTCTTGTCTTCAAATGTCAGAATAGTTCTATAAGATGGTTAAATTCACTTCATTGTGTTGTACCTATCATTGTAAAAGCCCAGGAGGCAATTAACTCTGAGAAACAAAGCAGTGTCCGGTACATTCACAGCTTTACTGTGTGGTCTGTTGTGGACTGACTTAAAGGATGCGACAGCCAACTCCATCTGAACCATGTATTATCAAACTAAGACTTTGACTATTTCAACTACTCTTGCATCATTTCAGCTTCCAGCAGAAGTAGATTATTAAAGTGCTTGGGAAAAAGTAAAAGTGAGCAAAAATTTTCATTTGGGTTTGAACTTTGTTCTGCAATTTATGGTGAAATGGCTATGAAAATGATTAAGTGTTAGTGCAATAAAGGTCAGTGTGCTTACTGGTAGCATGGTTCCCTCTATGTAGTTTGAGCTGCAATGCAACTCCTTCATAATGAAAATAGCCTCTCTGTCCTGTCAGACAGCTTCAGAGACCCAGGCAGCTGGGTTCCAAAGCATGCAAAGGAATGGACCACATGTACATTAGCCTTTAGTTTATATTATTTTACTTTGGGGCATATGTTTTCTTTAAATAAGCATTCATAATTGTTTGCAACCAACTTTCCTAGACTTTGTGAAGACTTGGCCCATTGAGCTATGCTTCTGCCATCCCAAGGCAGTACAACACAACTAGCTTCAGTGAATGCTCAGCTTAATTTTGTGAAGTACCTTTGATAATCCAATTGCTGCTTGGAATCACCCAGCTCAGATTGCTGTGGAGCATTAGAGCAAAATAAAATGGGTTGTAATTGATAACAGAGGAGATTAATAGTAGTTTGGCATAGGTCCTTCATAATTTGACTGGAAACATACAGAAGTGTTTTAACCTGCACTGATTCTGGAGAAGCTTCATGTAGGTATTTTTTGGTATCATTATTGTGTAGAGAAATGATGTGTAAGGAGCATAAACTAATTAGAAACCTTTGTTAAATGGGAGGAAAGAGTACCCTGTTACTGAAACCATATGAAGATCTAAGGCTTTCAGCTCACCACTGTTCTGCAAAAATACTAGCATTAAATTTAATGGTCCTCATGCTTCATGTACATATATCTGGAAATTTAGTATATACCAAGCAGCATGTAAACACTAAGTACAACTTGTCCAGGAAGCTCAGAGTGTCTGACCAGGCTATACAGTTGATTTACTTGTGTGTATGCAGTGGATTCATGTGATCCGTAGCTGCATGGCAGCCGTTTGTCCAGGTTAGGCAAATGTTTCCCAGTGTGGTTTCTTGCTGGCTCTGCTCATAGCACTGGAGATTGAAATCCCAAACAAGTGACCAACACTCTCTTTCCCTTTCCCTTTCCCTTTCCCTTTCCCTTTCCCTTTCCCTTTCCCCTCATAGGCAAGATTTCCAGAGAGAAAACGGAAAAGGCAAACATACGGTCACCCTTCCTCAGCACATTGGAATCCGTTCTTGGATTCATGCGTCTGTGTTCTATCTACTCACTGAAGATGTCAGAGAAAGCCATCATGCCCCATTTGGACAGGCTGTAGCCACCCCCTACAAATGCCTCAAGGCCTTTGGTGTTCATTAGATTGACTACTCTTCCCTCAGCTTTTTTCAGAAGTGGTGGAAGCTTGAGTGTGATTTCAATCAATCCCAGTAGATTAACATCCAGCGCTGAGTGGAAGTCATCAATCCTCAGCCAGTCAGTGGGTGCCACAGGTGTTGTTCCTCCAGCATTGCTCACCAAGCCAAAAAGCCCTAGGAGGATTCCAGAATAATTTATTTCTATATGTGGTGATATCTTACCTTAGGGTTTCATATCTAGTACTGGGAGCCAAGCACACACTCTGCAAAAACTTCAGTGAAATGAGTACAGCTGTCTGGGGCCTGCTTGTAAGTGTCTAGATCTGCTCTGTACACTTGGAAAAATTTGCTGAAGGTCTCAAGCAATGACTCTAAAAGAATATGGGTAAAATATTAAAGGAAAATTATTTCAGTTGGAGATATGGGCCACCATACTGGGCTTTCTAACCCACTATAGTATGTGGGCTCCTAATGTGTGCTTACCTTCTTGTGAAAACCAAAGGGTCTACGTAAAAGTGGAAAGACTGATTTTCCTGGGCTGGAGCCTAAAGGTTTAAACTAAACATGCAGAATTAGTCAATGCTTCTAAAAAAAAATATTAGCTTAACCCTGTGTATTGATAATACTGCTTTACTACCTTATAAATTACATGAGGAGCTTTAGATAAATAGTGACGCTTGTAAGAGGACAGCCCGTGCCTGGAAGGAGAGGCCGAAGGTTCAGCACTCAGCCTTTGGAAAGAGTTTCTCAGAAGGAGGTGACAACATTAGCAGCGGTTACCCCGACCAGGAACGTGCTGCTTTCCACAGCCGAGAAGCAGGGGCCTGTGGAGGATCAGCCTGTCTGTGAAGGTAAGCTCTGATAATTATTTTGTTCTTGCCCTCATTCATTGCATTCAAGGATGGTCTGGAACTTTGCATAATGAGGGGAGAAAAGTCCTCCTAGTAGAAGATGCTGTGTTTTGCTGGTTTAGCTACTGAGTTAATTAATCAACCTACTGAATATTTGATACAACTGTGTGGTACAGCCGGTAGTTGCAGTGCTGCGACCCCCTTTGGCTGTCTTTGACAATGTCTGGTCTGAGCTGTTGGCGCTGGGAAAGAAACACATGTATTGTCACAGTTGAATATATTTACCACACAGATCTTTATCACCCTGTGCCAAAACCAGAACTTACGCGATGTTTTTTTAGACAAGTGCTCCCAAATGTGTGACAGTGATATTAAGAGCTACCTGTGTAACAACTCTAAGAAAACTGGCTGAAACGGCAAGCATTTAGATATTACAGTCAGTGCAGTTGTTATTGTGCACATTACAAAAATCAGACTCATTCAGCCACACAAAAACACTCAGCTTACTACAGGAGGGATGAAGGAGCCCTGCACCAGCTGATTTTGACTGGGTGGGCTGGCTTTATTGCTAAGGAAGGTCATTCTGGTACTGGTTAGCACCCTCCCCCCGCCACAATTCTTCAACTGCACTAAAAAGAGTCTGAAAAACATACCAGGGAATGATCTGGTTTGAATAACTAGATTTTTAGGCACCCTGTTGGTGAAAGTGAGGGAAAACCCAAAAGCATTGCTGAAGACAATCTTTTTGAACTGAGAAGTGACACAAGAGTGAATGTGTTTCATCAGTAAGAGGAAAAACTCCTCTGCAGATAGCAGAGAGGCTCTAGAACTCTTAGCTAGACCAGGTTTGGTTATACTGAATCATTTTCCTGGGAACTGACCTTGCCACTTACCCTTGCCAGCAGTCTCCTTTGTCACAAATACCACAGCCCTGGCAATGCTGCTGGAGGCAGCCAAGTCTAGGTTCACTGTCTTCAGGGAGTAGCTCTTGGCCTCCTTTTTCTGTGACACATGCAGCAATGATACAAAATGCCCTTTGTATAGCTGCTTAGCCAATGCATTTCCAAGTCTGGTGTCACAACCTGTTATGAAGGTTTTCCTCTCAGGTTCCTTACTCTGTGACTGTCTCTGATGAGTCAGTAAATGACAAGAGAGAGTATGGAAGCCAGAACTGCTATGTGTAGCTATTAGCAAATAAATTAGTGATCTGGAAATGCAGTGAAGTAAACATGTTTGGCCAATCCCCGAACTTCCTTAGACCGAGTTCCCGTAAGGGGCTTTTTTTTTCTGGTTGCAACCCTTCCAGCTCACTCTAAGTCAGAGGAGAGCACGGGCAGGAGCTTTGGCACAATGTGATTGTGATCCATGAATAATACATGCCTTGGCAAAACCTTCTCCTGACCTCCTTTTCTACAGTTTTCCACTGTTTTCAAATTTTACTTGCCAATATTCCTAGTCAGCCCCATCCTCTCAGGATGGTTCAGACTGAAAGGAATGACTGCATCAGTTCTCACAGTAGTGTCTGGTGATGGCTCTTTTTTGCATACACTGGCAATTATTTGTGCTGATACTGGAAAAAGAGGAATTCTTCTGGGAAGAAGGACAATTCTCTTTGTCTGTACGATGCCACCCAGTCTGCTCTTCTAATCTGTAGCAAGGAAGCAGAGCGAGCGCAGGAACGACCAGAAAAGCCTAAGCAGTAGTGGTGGGTCTGCTGACTAATTTGTTCTGTGATTTCAGTTGTGTGATGGTGAGCCATTTGCTCTCCAATCCTTAGACAAGAGAGACTTTGGGACAGTTTCTCAGCCTTCTGTCTCCTTCCTCATTCCCTGTCTAGCACTGGTACAGAGCAAAGCAGAATGTATTACATGGGAACTGTGTTTGCATAAATAAATGGGGAAATGCATGGAGATGCTGCCCTCAGAAAAGCACTGAGGGAACACAAGGTTTCCTAACTCAGGTGGGGAGGATACTGTTTACGTATTACAAAGAGTTTTGATAAGTGTAGAATACAGTTCTTGCCATCTGAAAATCTTTATGATTGATTACTGTCTTTCTATTTGTATTTTTGCTTTGTGTAGGCTCTGGTTTGCCTACATATGTGTCCAGGTGCAAACAAGTGATTGTATTCAAAGAATGAACTGATACATTAAAACAAAGGGTGATTGTATTCAAAGAATGAACTGATACATTAAAACAAAGGAATTTATGATTATTTTTTAAATCCTGGAAGTATGCAAAGAGGAAGGGGTCTTTTTTACGTTCTTCTGTAACTCACAGCTGTCTGAAGTTAAGCGTTAATTTGGCTGATTTTTGTGTGACATCCTTGCTACCTTAAGGCAGAAATGTTAAATGAAGCTCAGTGTATTAGGTCTGGTTGCTAGAGTCCTTCTGCTGTTCTTGTTCCTACTGAGTTACTGGAGTGATTTGGATTTGTTTTGATATTAAATTTTGCCATCATCTAGTGAAGTAGGAGTGGATGGAGTCTCAGAACCTGATAGTGAATGAATATTGGACTCATTAAATAATGACATCAGTCACATAGCTGATACATGACCAGTAACAACATTCATTGTCACTTAATGATGTTATTTGAAAGAGTTGGATGCCTCTGTAGCCATGGGTATGGACCTCTGAGCTACTGGTTAACTCTGATATGAAAATGTTAAGCAAATATATACAGATAAGAGTTTGCTTCCCCTTCCACTGCAGTCTACAGGAAGGGTCCCACTGAAGTTTTTGGATGTTAGGCTGGTCTCTGGGCTGCACTAGTTATTTTAGCAGCCCATCTCCCTGTTGTGTCACGGTTAACACAATTGGCCCTATAGTTCAGGTACTTCACTTGGACACTTGGCTTTTTTGCTGTGAATGTCCCTGTAAAATCTGACAAGGATTGCAATGCTCCTGAATGTATGCACTTTGGAATCATCTTTGTAATGTTTCACTGAGTTGGTGACATTTGTTTTGTGAGAGGTCTAATAGAGCGTGCTCTGACAAAGCACCATTAAAACAGTGTGAAACAGCTCAGGCTAAGTCAGGCTTCAGTGCTGCAAAATGAAGTCTGAAAACAGCATGTAGCAGTATCTGATCGTAGACACCCCCAATCCATTTTCAACAATGTGCCGGGCAAGGAGATTTCCTTTCCTGATTTAGAATTGGAGCCAAGCTAGATACAAAGAGAGAGAGAAGGCCTCCGTTCTTCAGAAGCAGCACTCATGTAACACTTGAGGAAGGTTTAGATTTGTCAGGCAATGCTCTGACAGGTCACCTAGCAGCTCTCCAGATACTGTGAAGTGCTAACTTCAGTGCAGTCACCCTGCCAGTACTACAAGACCCCTGGTTTTCAATTAACAAACTGAACAAGTACGCAGGCACAAACACATCATGTCTCCCACTTACGTGAGCATTCCTGCATGTGCAGGGCTTTGCACTTGTGTTGCATGGGAAAGGGGTGCTTTTTTGTTGGCTGTCTAAAGAGGACAGTGTGATAGTTCAGTTCAGTGGTCAGCAGGTAATTTAAGATCTTCCTTAATCTGTCATCTTAGAAGAAATACATATCCAAACTGTTCCTCAGTGTTTTGTGTGGAGGTGAAGTCAGTCTGGTAAAATGAGGGCTGATTTCTCAGCATGACTGTCTCTTTCCTTGTTCTGCTTGCAGTTCAGATTTTTTACTACATCATCGGTAAAAAACAACACAGGAAAAATAAAGCCCTGTGAACTCTTAGATGAGTGAACTAGTAATTCAAAATAAAGGAGTCGAGAAAGATTCCAGATGTTCTGAAGAACATTACTGAGTTAGCATTGTATTCAGCCCCTGTAGGTGCTTAAATAAGCAACAATTGGTTAAAATCCTTCCTGGAAAGGAAGAGACTGCATGTTCGCTCATCCATGCACTCACAAACAAGTACTTAATTGGTTCTCTTAGCCACTCTGCAAATGCATATAATGGGTACTGCTCACTGTAACGTTAGACATGAGTTCTGTTCTGGTACTCACATTCTGGGGAGACATCTGCAAGCTCACTGTGTACCTCCAGGTGCTCACAAGTTGCCTTTGCCAGTTATTTCCAGTGTCAGAACAGAAACTGCTCGAGACAAACTCATAAACTTGTGCACCAACACCTACATGGTGGTAGTTTTCAGAAAACTCTTTGTAAATTCTGATGGTTTCACGTTGGCTGACAAGTACAATCCTTGCTGTTGATCATGACTTGTGCTGTGATGCTTCTATCTTAGGGACATACTTGGTATTAATCCTCCATAATAAGCTCCATCCCTGCCTATCCTACCTTTGCTGTACAAGCTTTGCTGGCTATATAAAGTCATCTGTAGAGCCTGGGAGACTGTCAAGACTCATTAGGGAGAACTAACCTACTCAGCTGGGAAGGGCTGATCTGTGCATTGTGCTGAAACCAGCAGGAATCTTTCCATTGATTTAGCTGGGCTTGTTTCAGACCTCCATCTTTACTCCTGCACATGAGTTGTTATTGGTAGGACTTGGTCTCTGGGGGGACAAAGACTGAGGAAGATACATCCTTGTGTTTGACAACTCCTGGGGACAAAATTATTTGTTCTAATCCAGGAGCAGCTTTATGGTACCTGAAACAAATCAGTTGCCTGAGTAACTAAGCAAAGTTTTTCAAATAAAAATTCGAATTCTACCAACTGTGCAAATAAAGGCTCTACAGTTTGCATGAAAAAAGACTCTAACATATGACTGCTAGGTAGCTTGTTTGCTACCTGGCCCAGAGTCTGCTGGGCACTTCTGATTCAGCTGCTCTTGTCGGAATGTGTAAGCAGAGCTCCCTTCCCCCCTTCTTCACACCTCCCCATTAGCGCTGTGTGGCCCCCGCTCCCAGATGCTGCAGGAAGCGAGGAGGCTTGTGCAGAGACCCTTCTCAATGATAGAACGAATGAATAAGGTTTTTGTGAAAATTGGCCTGAAACTAACTGGATGAGAAGAAAATTAAAACTGGGGAGTCCAAGCAAGGTGGTAGGACAGAGCTGGAAGTGATCTGGCCTTGTGCAGATGACCAGCCCATGGCAATCACAGCCTGCCCCAGGGCTGGCTGGGGACCCCGGCCAGGAGCTGTAGAGATGGTTTGTCCTCTGCTTGGTGGGCTGCTCTACCTTCCCCCTCCAGTCCTCTGCCTAGTCCTTTCTGACCTGATTCAAATGACAGGCTCTGCCATGTGGTTGAAATGACCACAGAACAGTCTGCTACCAGCAAGCAAAACCTGTTGCAGAGGAACATTTCTCCAGCAGTGTCAGGCCAGGATTCCTGCTGTTGTAGGTAGCAGTCCTCTGCCATACAAATATAGGAAGGAAAATTTAGAAGGAGCTTCGCTACTGCTGATTAGGCTCAGTATCGTGCTTTGGAACTGCAGAAAACAATTTAAGAAAGCTGCACAGATCCTGCTTAGCATCTTGGAAAACATCAAAATGGGGAATTTTTCCAAAAAGTTCCCTTTCTCTCAGAAGGTTCTCTGACTTGCTCAGAGCACAGCATGTGAGGGAACATAATGGAGGAGAAACTACATATGCAAAATGTGAGCTCTGTATGTAGCTTTCTGTTACAGAGCTTGGCATGAGGCAGTCTTTAATCCTCAGAAAGCATCACCTGAATGTCTGATTTCCCATTGATTCCTTAGGTACATTCCTTAATGAAATCCCTGACTCCTAGAAAGGATGTGGAAAAATGACCCTGCTTGAAGCATAACACTGGGGAAGGAAATGAGATGCTCAAGTGAAAAACAAGAAGCTAGTATTACTCCTGCAGGACAAGTGGAAGTTTTAAGTGCATCTTTGTGTGCTGGCTCTGACAAGATGACTGATGAAACCAGGTCCTGTGGGTGCAGTCCACGAGGATGTTCTGACCTTTTATAAGTCACGGGTCTTCTCCTGAACAATGCTTCTAGTCCCTAAGGACATGTGTCTAAATATTCACCTGACTTGCACAGTTTTGGCAGCAGGACAAGATTTTACAGCCATAGCAGAGCATGCTGTGGTCTACTCATTTCCAGCACTCACTGGCTTTTGTTGTTGGCATCTGAGTAAACAGGGTGTCTGGTTCCAGGAGAGAAAATGCCACCAAACTCTGGCCCTTTGTACAATGAAAAGTATATTAGCAATACATTGTGCAGCTGATATTTTTCTTGCGTTGCTAATTTAAATAATATACTTACAGCTAGTGTGCCTTATTCCACATTCTTTTTGAATTTTACTTTAAATGGTAACCCCTGCAGTGCTAGGGACTTGCAGCAGCTGATAGTAGACCTGTGGTCTAACAGGGGCTGACATAAGACAGCCAAACTTCAATTTCTAAAGATACAGATCAGAGCAGGTGCTCCTTTTCTGTATTTTCTTTGTTTCCTTTCCTTAATCACTGTCAGTTGAGTAATCTTGGTGGAAAAAGATACTTTAACATCTAGAGAAAGAATGAGACAGAACGAGACTCCGTGTGAGGTGGCACCAGGGCCCTCTGCTAAGTTTGGAGGACACCATTCCCATCACTGGAGCCTCATGCTACCTGTTCTGCAGGTGACAAGAATTTCAGTGGATGGGGATGGACTGAGCTCTTGCCTGGAAAGCTAACAGCTCATGCAGATTGGGACAGGGAAGCCACTAGCTCATCAGACAGCTAAGTGGCAGCCTTTGGCTTGTGTGTTAAATGAAGAGAACTTGTTTTTCTGTCACTTTTCGTGACAGAAACATATTTTAAAAATAAAACTCACAACAACGCCATCAATACCTCAGTAAGAGTAGCTAGTTCAAAGGTATTCACCTCAAACCTGCTCTGGAAAGAATGACCTTTTCAGCTAACTGAAATATAAATGAAATGACCATACTAAAGCCTAACCATAAGCTGCACTGAGAAAAGAAAAAAAAAAAAAAAAGTGTTTTGCAGGCTCCGAAGAAACTAAACTGAAAACCAGCAATATTTGGATAGCTGCTGGGTAACTTGCTCTTTAGCCTGGTCATGTCATAGCAAATTCACCAGGGTGGAGAAAGCATTTGTTTTTATTGCTGGCCAGTCTCCATGCAAGTGGGAAATGGCTTCCTGAGCAACGCGCAGCTGCAGGCTTGAGGTGGGGTCTCTGCACTTCTCGGCTGCTCTGTCATGATCAATTCCAGCAGCGCCGGATCCTAGCAGGCACTTGTGTCAGGAACTGAACAAGAGAAGAGCCACTCTGCACCTCACAAAACACAGGGCTATTATTTTTATGCCAAGAAATAACTTCCAGACCTGAAGTCTTGCAAGCTCAAAATTAAAAAAAAATAAAATGCGTAGCTCTTCAGGACCTAAATTGCAGGTATTGGGCCCCTGTAGTTGGTTGGATCCACAGTCTACTTTTGTAGCTACAGATCTTTTACAACACAGTGGTAGAGTTGGACTACTGAGATCCTTAGGATTTAGCATGCTTACCAGGAAAATGCATCACCCAAGCCTTGCAAAGTCCCGTGAGTGGGGTGCATGGTGTGAACTGCAACCATCTGAACAATTCAGGCACTTCATTTTGCTCTCTCTCCAGTTAGGACTGCACCTTTCCTTGGCCTCAAAACCGAATAGGTGTTACTCTGCTAAAGAAAGCAGCATCAGGAAGAGGACTTTCTGCTGTCCTTGCTAGTTTATATTGCAAGAGCTTAGTTCTCCCAGAGGAAGGCCCTGTTTCCATTCCTTCCTCTGCCTGAGATTACAGCTGTGGGGACTTAAAAGTTGCATTCTCTGTTTTTCTGGGATACTTTTGTCCTGTGAATCTTTGTGAAAACTGGAGCCTTCAAGGGTTCTCAAACAAAGCATCTAAAAGGTGGAGGAACTGAAAAGTCACAGCCATTTCTGAAAACTTACTAGTTCCTTTGTTCTTTCTGGTTTACACTTTAGAAATGAAATAAGGTCGTGAAAGAGGTAAATTGTTTGTTTGTTTGTTTGTTTTAATAGTAGCAGATATTGCAGAAATAGATATATTTCTTACATTTATAGGGCATGAGGGTACATTTCAGATATGGTTTGTATCATGTTCATATAAAGGACAGATCTTATGGAATCAGCCTTGTCTGCAATGGGGAATATATTGGCAAAGATTTACTTTGCATGGGAAGCTGCAGGCTTTGCTCTGTTTCTCAGGAGTAAGAAGTCTTGCACAGCTGCTGGCATTCTTGAAAGGGGAGTCCAAAACCACTTAGCATCCTGCCCAATGACATAATGGGCACGTGGATAGAGGCTTGTTAGGGCATGCTCCATGCACTCAACAACCAGGGAAACGTCCATGTTAATACAGATCTTGGACAGCTTTTCTTTCTTTGCTGCATCTGTAAAACTCAAACAAAAGATCATTCGGTGACAGCCAGGAAATGTGACTTTTAACCCTTCAGCCCATACTGATTTGTGCAATTTCACTAAGAAATTGTTATTTCTTGTTTCTCTACAAAAGAACTCATAGCAGTTTCTGAGGACCAGCTCCCCCATCCATAATGACCTTGTGATACAGTTTACCCCAAGAACAGCCTAGTTACCCGTAATTGTGGAAGTCACAGCAAAATTGTGTCTGTATTGCATGAGGACTGGTAACTAGCAATGACAGTAGCTCAGAATAAACCTAACTGTGTAAAATGCAAAGGGAAACAGAAATGTTGTGGTTGTAAATGAGCCTATTGTAGTAAGGAAATTGCTTTGCAGAAAGCTGTGAAATGCAATTGTAAAGAAGAAATTTGAGGGACAAGAAAGCCCAGGGATCAAAAGACAAGCAGCTCCTGTTCAAGTAGGCTTCAGCAAGTGTCTGTCAGACAATTCCTGAAGGCTTCACTGAGGCTAGCAGAAGCAAAGGGAATTTATCCCTATTTGACTACTAAATAAATAAATAATGACAGAAAAACACAGCGAGCACATTGGTTACATCATCAGATAAATGTTTTTCTGTTTGGGAGTTTGCTCAAAAGCTACACGCCAACACAAATAATTAATCTTTAACTGAGATTTGAATAAAGTTTCACTGAAAAAGTCTTTTGTGTGGATAGCCAGACTGCGATGCAGAGGCCTTTTTTAGAGTAACTTTTCACATGCAGTCTTTTCAAAAGGTCAGAATGATTATAAGATGTAAAGCCATTTTGCAAGGCTTTCCCAGCAAGAAATGCATTGCTTCTTTTGATAAAAATGGCTGGAAATTGCCTCACCTTTCTGAAAATACTCCTCTCCGTATTGCTTTTTAGTGTCAGGGGGAAGCTGATTCCAAATAACCTCCTTCTCTTTCAGAATCTTTGCTGGATTGGATAATGGTGTTTTGAACAGTCCAGGTTGAATGCAAGAAACTTTAACTCCAAAAGCTTTCATATCTCTCCTGCAAAGACAACAAAACAATTTAATGGCATTAGACATTCTTATTAATATTGTGGGATTTTTTTCTGTACTAACACTTTTATTTCTGTTTTCATATGGCACGCCGATGCACAAATATTGTGAGGCAAGCACAGCTGTGAACTTTCAGCCTGTTAACCCTAAATGAAAGGGGAATGAACTATTTTACCTGCTTCACAGGGCGTGAACATGTATAGGCAGTGACTGTGCAGTAGTTGGCATATTGTACTTCACATCCTAGTTCACCTTGCTGTAGCTTGTTAGTTATCTGACTTGCCTGTAAGACTGTCTGGCTGCCTAAACGTAAGTATCTAGAGCCATTTTACATGTCTTAGTGAGTTTCTCTTGACCTCCATCTGATGCTGCAGATTGGTACAGATCCTTCTTGCCACATCTCATATCTGTCAGCCCTGCGTAAGTGTCTCGGATACCTCCTGGTATCTAAAATGGCCCTATATATTTAGGCACAGAAATTGCTCCCTCTTTTACATGAAGAAGCTGTGGTGGTCTCCAGGATTAGTTTGCTATATTCTCTAGATCTCTCAAATGATCAGTGTAATTAAGAGAAGACACTTTGGAGAACAAAGCTTAGACAGAAGTTAATATCATGTAAAACTCATTGTACGTGTTTTTTTCTGGATGTGCTGCTGCTGGCAGTTTCCAGGTGCACCTTTAAATAGGAAAATTAGGTTCATACTGTAGAAACATCTCAGTTCCCTTGAGTGAAACCTCCTCTGCAATAAGGCCCCTGTGCACACTGAGGTAAGTTAGTTATGAATATGCAAGAGTACCAGCTACACCACAATAATACCTCAGGACACCTTATGTGCCCAACACGCTTTGTATCTTGCTCTTAAAGTGACATAATCTATGCTGAGAAAAGGCACTTTTAAAAAGAGTTAGCATGAAGTGTCTAGTATTTTTCAGTTTTATATCAAGTGCCAGGCTTGTAAATCAGCTCCTATTCTGCACGTGCCAGGTTTTCAGTTAGTCCATTAGCTTTAGGAAATAAACAGTGGTCTTTCCTCACAGTGTTTGTTATACCTTAAGATGTCATTAAATCCTTCTACCCCAAACTTTGAAGGACAATAGCCTCCACCACTGAATGCTAGGCGACCTCCAACACTGGATACGTTTACTATCCTTCCCTTTGCTTGTTTTATCAAGGGAAGCATATTTATTGTAACGTTTATGAGTCCGATTAAATTAACTTCAATTGGTTCTCTAAAGTGCTCTATATCCAACCAGTCTGTAGGAGCGGATGGCCCCATAATTCCAGCATTATTAACAAGTCCCCAGAGACCTGCAAGGAAAAAAAGAAGAATGTTAGTCTCTGCGACACTTCACAGAGAGTCAGTGATGGACCAAAAGGACAATGAATCTGATTTGACCTTACTCAATTTATCATGGGGGAAAAAACAAACAAACCACTTTTGGCTGGAAACCAAGCACAGTTCTGAATAAAAGCAATAAGCAATTTTATGAAGAGAGGAAAGGTAACATGGAGATTGAAATTTAGCATTAAGTATAATTGGTACTATGGTACATCATAATAGACCAGATTCAAGGCTCAAACTTAGCAGAATGCAGCCCGTAGAATCTTGCACCTTTGTAAACTCTACTGCAATACTAGTCCAACTGAAATCAATTAGCATGAGTAACATGAGCAATGATTTGTCTTGCACAACTTGTTGGGTCAAAGATACAGAATTTTTCTATTTTTCAGATGGCCTGCAAGCAATATTTCAAAATAGTTACATTTATTCCTTATAGTTCACTAGAACATATATTTTTTGCTATGTTAGATTGAGTGCTTACAAGTCATATATTAAATGTATACAATTTTAAAAATAAGTATTCTTTAAACTTGTTAAACAGAATTTCTTTAATTTGTTCCCTAGCCTGGTAACACAGCACGGGAGGTGCTGAGCACCCATGCCCTAACTCAGAAATGCATGCCAGTGCAAGCAGTCCCAGTGAAGGCTCCAGGAACTGGATTCCTGTTCTTACAACAATGTGTCAATAAGCGTGAATTCTTGAGGAAACATTCCCAAATATTTAGCTGTCACTAACTAGATGTATAAAACATCCCTCCAGTGAGCTCTTCCTCCATGCTTCTGGAAGGTGATAAGACATCCATACACACTTGTCAAATGTCAATTAGAGTAAACAGTGAACATAGCATGATATTTTGGGGAAAACTCTATTGCAATTCTTTTTTTTTTTTTTAAATGCAGATATCCTGGCACTTACCTTCTGACTGAACTTCAGCTTTGATCCATGCAGCTGTTTTCTTAACACTGTCTGAATCTCTCACATCCAGCAGCACTGTCTGAAGCTGGTTAGAGGTCACAGCTTTTAGCTCCTTGGCTCCTGTTTCAGTCAGGCAGCTGGCAAAAACACGGAATCCCTTTTTATCAAATGTTTTTGCTGCCATATTTCCAAATCCTGTGTCACATCCAGTGATGAATACATATTTGCCAGTGAGATTTGTAACCTTCATCCTGTCTCTTGCCCTCCAATGCCACCACAGAGAGCCGATGCTGAGAAAGAGTAGTATGTAGAAAAGCATTTTTACTGAAATCGTCTGGACACGTTCTTCTGAAATGAAAAAGAAAAGTTGCTAGTTATTAAGGTATAGTTGGTTGGTTTTTTCTTTTTTTTTTCCTTGAATTGGCCAACTGCAACTGTTCAGAGAAGCATGCACAATTAAGAAAAGTTGCCTCCTTGTGCTAAAACAAAACAAAAAAATCTTTCCTTGAGTGGAAACAAGAACTTGAGATAAATTGTAAGAAGGTTACATAGCATAATGTGTATTAGGTTACAGCTGCGAGGTCAGTCAGCTCCCATCAAACATATCTGGGAGGAACACTGTCTAGCGAAGAGTAGCAAAAATGAAATATTTGCATGAAAACCTACAGAAATGTTTGCACTTAATGTCAGTTCACAGGAAAATAGAGAGTAAGACTGGGGACAGCTGACAACAAAAGGTCCATCAAGATCAGCAGAACCCAGAACCCTTCTCTTTACTGTGGATACTTCAGCAAGGCTAGCCAGGAAAAACGGTTTACTTTATTTTACTAAGCACCTTGGTTGTCAGTGCCAGACTTTCAAGAAAGAGGGTACCAAGTACTGCCACTTTGCGTCTCTAGACATAAATTCCCACCAGCAATGCTGTGGGAGTGTGTGTGTGTGCGCGTGTGTGGTCCCTCAGCATAGGAAGGAGGATGCAGGCTGGAGCACTTCATCTGCGAGAGTACATGTCAGGTGGTGTGACAGCAACAACACTGCAAAACATGTTAGGGAAGAGGCTGTATATCTAGGATTGTACTCCAATTGACTTAATAGTGAATTTACAAGTAGCAACTGATGATGGATGAAATTCCGCTTAGAGAAAACAATTCAGTTACATGTCTTCATGAACACTCATGGCCTGGAAAGCAGGAGATACCTAATGCAATCAGCTAAAAAAATAATTTGAAATAGATGTAACGGTGTGCAGATCTTCACAAACCTTACTTACAGACAATCTATCTCTGCAGGGCAAGATGCAATGAAGTTGCATTTACTATGACCAAATTCTCCTCTGGCGGAACTTAATTTAAAAGGAAATTGCAAACACCTGTCATGTTTTTAAGCATGCTGATAGGAAAAGGAATGCTGCTGTTATTTTCTACACATAACGCTGCTTTCTGCTCTGACACATGAGGTTTTTATTTTGTATGTTAAAATAATAATAATAATTTATATATTTTATGTAATTTTAATTTATAATTTACTAACAGAATTTTAATAGTTTTATAATACTGCGTTATTTCTTATTGCAAGTACTGTGGCTGCACATGGTGCTTCTTTACATAAGTAGCTTTGCTGGTGAATGGCAGCTTCTTGTGCTGGCTGGAAGTTACCCATGGTGTTGCAAAAGTTGCCATGCAGAGAAGCTAGTTTTTGTTGCTTAACTTCCTCTGCAGCATCAGTATAGAAGAAAGCGTGATGAAGTAATTAGGCAGCTGCCCTCCCCATGTGGTGTTTCACAGTTGCTTTGCTAAGACAAGGAAACTTTTTTCTCCGTGTATGCAAGCATAGCAGACCCGTCAGAGTGGCTGGTTTCCCTCCTCCTGCGGCACTATTAAAATTATCTTTCTCGGCTGCACCCTCCCCAGCTGCTACAGCTCAGCAGCAGGGCCGGCCCGGCCCCTGGAGCCTTAGCCAGACCTGCTCGGCCTCAGCCCTGCCGGAGGGAGGCCTCGCGCTGCCTCAGCTCCGGCGCCAAGCCCGCGGCGGCAAACCGGGAGCCCAGGGGAAGAGACTGCTGGAACGGGGGACAGAACTGCGTTTCATCACGTCCTGCTTCAGCTGTGGTGTAGATGTGAACTAAATAATGAGTGGTTAACATAAAGAAAGCATAGTTTGGGCCTGATCTGTAATTTGGTCAGTAAATAAAAATAAAAGCCAATTTAGCTAAGCTGGTGGAAAAAAAGGCTCATCGAGGCCTGTTTTTATCACAGCAACAGGCATGTCTACAAACTTGGACAATCAGCAGCATGGTTGACGGTTAACTTCTGGTCCCTGTGGTTGTTAATCAATGGGTTGGTGGGACTTTATATCAAATTAATAAAGTGCTGAAATTGCAAGGTTTTCAGTCAGAGTGCTTTGTACAGGGTGTATTTCCAACTCCAGCATGCAAGGGAGACTGAAAAGTGCAGCGCCTGTCCTCAGTGGCAGGACTTGGCAGTGCAAAGATCTACTTCTAATTTTTTATAGGGGCCACAAACCAAAGAACAAAACCAAAAGGCTAATCAAGAAAAAATATACTTTTCTTTAGTTTCCAGGAGGGAGAGTGACAAGAAGCACTGGGTCAGAAGCCCTGAAGGCATTCAAGAAGCCGCTGGGAGAGCTGAGGCACACAGGACAGGCAGGCCCATGGGGAGTTGCCATCTTCTGACAAGAACAGCTGAGGTAACCAAGGGGCCTGGATGCCAAGATGGGGGGGACAGACAGTCTCAGAGAAGTGTTTCTGGAAGGTGTGGTGTTTTTTGTTTGTTTTTTGTTTTTAAATTTCAGGACATTGAATCACTTACTTTTGATAAAATTTACTTTTTTTTTTTTTTTTAGAAGGCTTGTCCCTATCTTTGCTGCCAAACTTTGGTTAGATCAAGGAGATGAGTGAGTGCATGTCCTGCATCTAGTATGTTTCAAAAGCAGATGGCGAGAAGCTAACTGGAGAAACAGAGCAAGTAACTAGAGTTAATTGCCTCTCTGCCTACCTTCCAGCCTTCTTGCTGGAAGACCTCTAGACATTGTTTTGCAGTTTCAGGTTAGTGTATTTTTGTGGCCACGAAATAATGCACTATGACTTAGTGACACTGAACAGACTTAGACCATGGGAGAAGAAGTGTTTGTTTCATTCTATGTGCTAGCCTCCTACCCAAAGGTATCCAGTCTTGACAATCACCCACTTGGACTTACTATTTTCTATAGCAAGAGAAGGTCACCTTCACAGAAACATCCCCATTGTGCCCAGAGTGAAGTAAGGAAAGTATCAGCTATTTGCCATTTCAGTATGAAGAAATGGAGTCTGGTTGCAAAATAGGAAAGTGACTTCTTATCAACAGCTTTTTGCTTGTGGCAAAAATGATAAAACTAAGCCATCAAAAGAGGAAGTCTTGCTCATCTCTTAGGTGCAAAAAGGAGGTTTCTGTGTAGAATATTTGCTAAAGATCTTTGGAAATGGCAGTAACTTTTTCAAAAACTTACGCTGGGTTGAAAGAAGTAATGTACTTAAGCACCTCATGGGAGTGACAATTTCTTTTTTAATAGCATAAATCTCAAAACAGTAAGCTCCATGTAAAACTCACTTTGTCATGTACAAAGTGAATACTAAATCATGTTTGTATAATTGCTGTGGTGAAAAAGAATGAAGACACAGCACGCGGGTACCTGCCAACCTGACCAACTGTGTGCTTATACTGACTGTTCCTGCATCTTCCTGCTCCTCCAGTCTCTGCCCTGATCAGAATCCCGGAGAAGGCTGTTCTCTTCCAGCCTGATTTTGTTTGTGTCCTCTAAATATCTTTATTACTGTCACAGTTTTTTCAGATGAATTTGTTAAACAGTATGTAATGACTGACGCTCCAAGACTGACAATCCAAGAACAGATGTGGAAGTCATCTGCCCAATAATTCAAGCTGCAAACTGTATCTACTTTAATTCAAACGTCCCTTACTTAAAAATCAGGGCACCATAAAAGAGGTGTAACTAGCTTTATTTAGAATTCACTTTACTTCAACTTCATATTATTTAGGTGAAAAAATTGTAATAGCACCTGGAGCAAAACAACAACAAAAAATACCTTCAAAGACCTGGAGAAATAAGGATGCCAACAAATTGGTTTGCTTTGTTTTTCAAAGGATCAGAGGACAGGAAAATAAAGCATAATGCAGAAGCAGAAGTGCACTTTGATACTGGGATCTGCTTTATCCTTCTCATGATCTGAAGTGCTGTCAGTGTGTGTGGCACAATCATGATGGGGATTATACTCAAGTGAAAGTCATCCAGTGTTTGGCTCCTTGGCCTTGGGACCACTGTATGCTAGCTACAAAAATGAATTTGGCTATGAATGGCTACAAAATAAATTAATGAGGCATAAGAGCTGTCTGCTCAATGCCTTCTGTCCAACAGGCTAATCCAGACTGCTATACTTGCATACAGACTTTAGCACAAAACACTGAAACAAACTGATCATCTGGAACCTCAGCCAGCAGTGGCAGACTGAATCTATTTACCTGATAGAAAATTTTGCACAGAGAGCAAAATTTCTGGCTATCTTTAGGAAGCTTTGGGAGCGTTTTTTATTCGATTGCTGCTACTAGTTCCGTTCAATACTGCAATAAAGATTAATAGGTTGTAGACTACAGCTTGGATCTGAGGAGTCCTCTGCCAAAATAGCACATGGGCTTTCATTTCTTATTGAGAAATTATCTGTCCAGGTATAACTGAGATTCATTTTTATTCACTTGTTCCTGTGAACTGTTGGAAAAAATCCAGAGAAGAGAGGATAACTCTGTCAATATACTGGCATAAACAGCCCTGAAATTCAGGGAAGAAGCAATTATTTTACTGCATTTGGCTCAATGAATTGTAATCTTTTTCTTCCTGTGAGATGAGGTATTAAAATGATATGAGCTGTAAGCAAAATATTTCCCTTCAACTCAGGCCATGACTGAGGGGAAGTATCCTGACAGTAGCGCCCATGTTTCATGAAGTAACTAGTATCTATCATCTATTTTGGTTCAGAGATTTTGCACGTGTTTCCCACCAGAATGCAGGGGTGGGAGCATCTGTCCTCAGTCTCCTGGATTTACTGAAGTCCTGCTCTCTGTTGTTTTAGTTCCGTGCTAATTCTTCCTTCACTGAAAGACCTCCAGGGCTGAATCTAGCAACAGAAGCTGAGTTTTCCTTTCCCACGACATCAGAAGGATAAAAAGTGCAAGAAAGCTTGAGGAAATGAGGTGGATTTGGCAGTTTTTCCATTAGCAGTTTTAAAACGGGAAGGTGACTTTATAGGAGTGGGACCAGAAGTGAGTGCTGTATGTTCTCCACCTTGCTATACACAGATGGATGATTTTTCAACATACATTCATTTTTCTGGCCCACGTCATAAAGTCAGGTTAGAATTTATTAATCTTCAGGACTTTCTGTGAGAGTGAATTGAGAGAAGTGGAGGTTTGGATGGGATCAGAGCCCTTCAAAAGGACTGGGGTAGTCTGTGGTGTCAGCTCCAATTCGTCACTGCCTTAATCCACTTCACTAGCAGCATGAAACAAAAGAACAAAGTATTTAAGTGAAAAGAATGAAGTAATTTGTGTATAGCTAAAATGATATTCTGTCTCTGGCAAGCCAAGACTTGTCTGGAGATGCTGGACTTCGTGGCGTTCTAAGCGTGATCTCTGCTTGAGTAGCTTGGAAAGGAACATCAGTGCAACTTCCAGACCTTTGGATGTGTTGCTCCTGGAGAAGCTGCAAGGGGAGAATGAAGTAAAGCAGACTTCTCCTACACTGTATTGTTTTTCTTCCATCCTTCCCACTCCTATACCCTGCACTGCAAGTAACTATTTTTTTCTATGGCTCAAATATGAGGTGGACAAGATCATTAGGACTGTGGTGTTATCTGAGATAGTGTTATTCTCAAAGCTATGCTGCATACATTAGTAGAGATGTAGACTTCTTTTTGTTATGAAAATAGGAGATGACACCAGGTTTGGGTCTGGTAATGCTGTTGCTGGGTGCCCTGGAATGATGCTAAACAAGGAAAGTGGAGTTCAGGTGAGCTATGTTTGATCCTGATGCACTTTTGTGCACAAGGACCTGTCATGGAAAGTTTGAGAGCACAGAACTGAGGGGAGCCAACAGTCACTAAGATTAAGGCATCACCTTGCCATCTTGTCATATCAGCCAAGGCTCTCTGTAGTGACAACTGGCTTCAGAGGGGAACTAAACCATGTTTGCCATTTACCTCTAAGCCCTGCAGGTGACATTGGCTGGGGCCATAGCATTGTCCTCACCAATGTCCCTTATTGAAAAATCCATGGAGGGCTCATCTCCAGTGAGAATTCACTACTGCTCAGTAGTTTCCTTGCTTTAAAATATTAATCTTTTAAAGGAAGAATGGTAAAAATTTAAAAGTCATGGAAACAGAGACAAGCTATGTGTTAGAAAACCAGGCTTTTGAGCAAGTTCTTAATCTGAATTTAACGTAACCTCTGAACCAATTTTTGTATTATTCAGCTGATGTTGGTGATTACTGCAGGGACAATAGTTTACACTGAATTATTGCATGGCTAATAAAGTAATTCTATTACTAAAGCTGATAAAATAATAGTGTAATAATCTCTTCCTATATATTCATTTTGAGCAAATTTTTTTTTTCAGAGAACTGTGTGGTCTCTTCATGTATAATTGCTTTCCAAGTAGCGTGACTTTATGTTGTGAGATTACATTAGTCAAATTTAAACCCTCCATTAGATGTCAGTGAACTGTAACCAGTGTGACCGCATGGTTATTGACCCAGGTGCAAACAGCCAATGCCCAATTTAAAGATTCCGTCCTGCCAAATGGGTTAGAAAAATGAAAACATGATGGGAAATGGTTGGGTGCTTCACTGACTAATTGAACAGGATTCTTGCAATTTGTTCTACAATACATGTTTTTTCACAGCCACGGGTGAGTAACAAATCTATCCTTTTTAATGTTTCAGAGATAACTGATGAAACTTCTTGAACTAGAAGGTACCTGTATTTCTCCTTCAAAATAATTTAAGCTGAATGCTAAATTTCATCTGCAGAGTTAGTGTTTTTTGAATGGGAGTATCTGAAGAGCAAGACATTCAAGTCATATTTTGAAGCAAAGTGTTTTTCTGCAGGTACGCTGTCATTATTATCTAAGCAACCTAGATTTAAAAAAAAAAAAGGGATAGAGCTTTCAGGGTCAGTTTTCAATGCCCCCCCTCCCCAACGTTAAATAAAAATCTGATCTGAATAAAGATCTGATTTGAAAAAGATTTCAAAGGGTTTTGGAGAAGGTCTGAATATTATTTCATTCTATAGCATGTGTTCCTTTGTCAGTGTTTTCAAAGTATTACTTTTTAAAATTGGGATTTTGAGTTCCTTAAGGATTTTTGTTTATAGAAAAACCAGCAGTCGTACCTTAATTGGCTAAAGTAAAATGCAATTTCACTGCAGTGCAGTTTCTGATATATTCTCTGTTACTAGTTTGTATTCTGTATACTCGGGGCAGATGTGATGATCTAATCTTCCATTATCTCTGATTTCTATTATCTAAATCATTCTTAATGGAGACATCAGCATCAGTATTTTTCAAGATGTTGTAAGTGGTCCCCAGATAGACTTGCAGACCCTAAGCAAGGTTATTTTAGTTTTCTAATACAGCATGCTAATCTTCTATATTAATATAAGGTAATGAATGATGCCTGCTGGGCAGGATGGTACGTGGATAGTATTCAATGTGTTGAACAGAAAATAAAGGAAAAGATGTGTTTTCTTTCAGAAATGTGGTGTAGTCACTTTTTTTTTTTTAGCAAATTGCAAAATTGAGAGAATTCCAGAAAGTTTAGCCCTAGCAAGTGTTTATAACAAGAATCCCTACTCTAGTCTTTCATTGCTTTTTTTTTTCCCTCACTTTTCCCATTATTTAAAACTGCATCAGAATTCTGGTTTAAAAAAATGAGTTCTAAAATACATCATAATGTTAAAATAGTGTCAGACCAAGCATTGAAGTGAGACTTCCCAGCATGAAGCCAGCATTGAAAGGACAGACTGATTTTTACAGTGTTCCATTACAAAATTTTGTAAGCATGTTGTGATTACAAAGTCAGATAGTAAATAGCTGAAAGAGGATAAGGCAGAGAATGACTTTGCTTTGCTTTATTTTTGCCATCTTCATCAATTTACAGTATGACATTATCCTTTATCTTTCTGAAGCAGGAATGCACTTTATTTTTTAACCACTTCGTAGCTTTTCCCCTGGAAACCAGAACCAGTAGTACACTTGTATATCACTTAATTCAAATCAGGTTTATAATTGCAGTGAATTCATGAACTATTTTAAAGCTGCTAGAATGTGCATGTAAATACCACCCTTAAGGTTTAGATTCGTTTTGTTTGCAAAAGAGGAAGGAACGTAATTTCTTTATTCTAGCAGAACACATGCTTTCATAATCCAGGTAACATTTCCAATTACACTAACTTCAGTGTAAAATCAGCTGCCTATCTATTAGGTCAACTTTCTTTATACAGTTCCATTACTTGTGTGCTAAACAAAGCAAAGCAGTGTGTACTAGATCTGGAAACAGACGATGGCTTCATTTGTTTCCAGATGTATAAGGACAAATTGCTGGTAAAATTACCGTTGTGATGAACTGTCTTTTGGAGAAGGAAACAGGAGTGTATGGTTGAAATTTGTGTCTTCTGGGTGTTACTAATTCAGTCAACAATGCTTTAACCATTTGAACCAAAAATCTGTAAATAATAAAACCATAGTAGTCTTGTTTTTCTCACACTCATGGCTTTCTTTAAAATTTTTCCATTCATGTTTTTTTTTTTTAAACATGAACGTGTCCTTCCTAAAAACACATACCTAGGGCTAAAAAACTGACAAGCCTTAAGGCTCGTTGCATATTTAAGCTGTATTTTCCTTGGAATCACTTCACTGTGAAGGGTTCCCCAGTCTGTGCTACTGCTGTCAAACTTCTTATGTTTTGTAAATGGAGCAAAGGGGCTGTGTTTTCAGATCTCTAGCTCCAACCTCACAACTGAACTGACACTTAAAAAACCAGTCTTGACAATGTGAGCAATGACAAAACTGCCAACATTGAGCTGGCTGAGAATATTTACTTTTTTTTCTCAAGAAAATTCTGGAACTTCAGGATGATTTGAACAAACAGTTTTTGGAGATCTATTTCAGACTATTTCAACTAATCAGGCGCTGCAAAAGGCAGGAGAGAGAAAGCAGAACAAGCTTTGTATTTTCACAGAGGAAATGAGTGAATATTTTTTTTCCACTTGGGGAAAATCATCACTCTCTTCTTCAGTGAAAACCTAAGCTCAGGTGACATTAAACCACCAGGAATATAGGCTTGCTCTTTATGGGAAACTAGTTTTATTTCAATATAAACTGAATGATCTTGTCTGGAAATTAAACCCTTGTTAAATCCTCTCCCATATACCAGAAGCAAATTCAGCTGAAGTGAAATTTAATGATCTGTAGATCAGATCTCAGGTGAAACAGAGTGATATATATATGATGCTTTCCCTTCTAGTCAGAAGTGGATGCTGCATGCTTTCTCTGTTATATAAAACAGCAGAAAGTGAACTTGGGAATGTGCACATGGTAGAGACTTTAACTAAGGAAGTAACGTAGCCTTGTTTGGCCCCTTTGCCATCTGTTTGAGAGAACAGAAAAATTGTGATTAAGATAGTAAATTGTTTCACTATATGTGGGAATGAATAAAACCCCCTGTGATTTTACCTTGTCAGTGACTATTGTAGTCCTAGCCAGATTTTTTGCTGTTACGGCAGTGATTTGGCTTTTACCCATTTACTTAAAGAGAGAATTTGGTTCACAATCCAGGGGGTCACATAATGTGAGGGGGTCAGAATTTACTGACCAGTGGAGCAACAAATTCTCTCTGCTCATCGGAAACTTTCAGGCAAGAGAAACTACATCCATAGAGTAGCAATCAATGAACCAATGTGCAAATTAAGGGATGTACTGAATGCAGTTCAGCAGAGGTCTGTCTTGCTTCTGGTATAGTCCAGTAATATTGATAATGACATGGATGACAGAATGGATAATATACTTATTAAATCTGAGCATGACATAAAAATAGGAGACTGGAGGTATGCTGAAGAACAGGACCAGAATTCAAAATCATCTTAACAAATAGGAAAAATGGGCTGAAGAACGTAAGGTGCTATTACATGCTGATAAGAGCAGACAGGAGTAATCAACTGTGAAAATGCAGTTTGTAAAGCAACTGGCTATGTAGCAAATTGTTTGCAAAAATTTAGTCGTTTTGTGGATTAGAAACTACATGTGAATCAACAATGTGATGGTTTTGTAAAAAAAAAAAGAATGTTATACTGGGTTGTATAAATAGGAATATAATTTGTAAAATGTGAAATAATCCTTCTTTTTTGCTCAGTGTTGGTAAGCTGGTGCTGTAGTGCTGTTATGCACTCGTCACTTCAAGAAAGACATGCTAGAATCTGGAGGAGACAGTGAGAGTTATCAGAGGATCGAGAAATACAGCCAACAAAGGAAAATTGAATGAATTGCTTTATTCATCTGAAGAGAGAGACTTTCTAATAGTCTCCAAATAAATACAGCCTATTTGTGAAGTGGAAGATTATTATTATTTCCATATCCAAGATGGATTGCATAAGATGTAATGGGTTTATATTCTGACATGTAAAATTCAGATTAGACTTTAGGAAAAAACTTATTTTAGCAATCAGGATAGTGAAGCACTGTAATTGCTCCTGGAGGTCTTCAGGCATCTTTGATAAACATCCATCAAGAATAATTGAGTTCTTCCTTGGATGCTTAGAGTTAACCAAGAGACTTTGGTCTTTCTAGCTGACTTACTGATGGTGCATGTTCCAGAGATGTACACATAAAATTCAGGAGCAGATGATAAAAAAGAGAAGGTTTTCCTCTGTTATCATCCTACTGGCCACTTGCAGCCTGGCCGGGCTGGGATGAGGCAGGGCAGGTCTCTTGCCCACTGCTCCCTCATAATCAAGGCAGGATCTGTCATATTAGTATCTTGGGCTATAATCTATGGATGTTATCTGCACAAAAGCAGCAATTTATTCTAATATGACCATTAATGGGGACGGGGCTGTTTGCAGAAGGCTGCAAAGCCCATCGGAGCAGCTCTCATTTAAGCTAGGAGCTATTGAAGCCTTTTGAAGGACTTGCACTTTGGAGTGGTCTGGACATACTTCTCTGAGATGTTTTTCTACTCTAGTTTCACTGTGCCTGGGGTGTCTATTCTGGTAAAACTTGCACTGTAATCAGTGGCATTGCTATGGGATGAGGGCAAAATGAGGGCAAAACTGAGGTAAGCAGGAATTTAACATAATATTTTTGTATGTTCAAAGACTAACATATGCTGATACTATTGTTTTCTTCACCCCCTCTCTTCAGGACTTCTGATGTGAGTAACTAATCATCATGTCTGACCCTGTTGTTCTGCGTAGCATCAAGAGATTGGGAGAGGATAACTGTGCTTTTGACTTGGATGGTAAATGTAAGTTTATTCTTCAGTCAGCTTTTGATTTTATAAAGCATGTAAAATAGGTGGTGGGTGGTCCAAGTGGAGCAAATAGTCTACAGAATACAAAGCAAATAGTCCGTGGAATAAATATACAGTTATGTGGTGCCTGCTGCTGGTCTGCGAACCTGTGGGTATGCTGTCTGCAAAACATTTCTGTAAAAGCTATGTGTAACAATCCCTTCTCGTGGACAATCTTTACTTATCAGCTTGCATATTCACCTAGGTTTCTATATTCAGCACTTTGGTGTACAAGTAAGTGGATAAAAAGTCAAAAGCTCTGTCTTCCCTAGTTTCTAGAGCTGCTTTCAATAAACATATATATCTGCAGTCATACCTCTATTAGGCAAAATAGTTATGAGATTTTGCTATGCAAAGATCTACATTCCTTTTCCTCATCAGAGCTTTTCCTCTTTTTTTCCATTTTTCCCTTGCAATGTGCATTTTTCCAGTTTGTCAATCCAAATGCAGCAAGAGTCAAGGAGGAGAAAAATGAAGAGAAACTGCTAAATATGTTGAGTTTTCATTATAAGACTTGAGAAGAGCAGACAAAGGGAGAGGCATTAAAATTTTATATTAAATGTAAAGTACACAAGAAGGCAAAACAGTAGCACATAATGGAAGACAAATTGCAATACAAAGCAATGTACATCTGTACCTGCATCCTACATAGAGTAAAAGGGGTTCGCAAGAGGATTACGTCACTCAAATATCACCAGATTCCCTAAGTAAACATCTAAGTATATTTTCAAAATCGCTGCCAGCTGTGGCCTAACTCAGGATTTATTTAAGCTTTCATTAAAAACCTTCTCCCAGAACCTAATGAAATGCTTCAGGTCATGGATGAAATAGCCTGTGTACTAAACATGGGCCTTATTGGGATTTGCAAAAATGGCCTTCACTCCCAGTTTCACCTGCTTCAACACAAGAATAGGTGTTTTCAGGTGGGCTCTGAACAAAACACAGCTAGATGAGGAGGGTGCTTTTTTATCTTGGGTCGTTTTTTTTTTCTTCTACTCCATCAGATTTGTTAGAGCAGTCAAACTGGATAGTGATCTAGTGATCCAAGACTATGGAGTTTTATTTCATTTGAAATATTTTATGACAGATTACCTCAGAGAAAACTGGAGCTGTATTCAGACTCATGTTCAGAGACAGCCCATCTTTCTTGGAACTGTTTTTCACTAACAAAAAGAAATCAGAACAAAAAACATACTAGACTGAGTTATGGTGAATATTTTTCTACCTGCCTAGGTGACAGCTTGGGTTTAAGGCAGTCCACCCTCAGCAACTTTAGTTCCATGGGAGCCATATACCTATGTTTTGTAGATTAAAATTTTGGCATGCAGCAGAATTCTTCACATAACCATGTATATAATGAAATTTCAGCCAATAATCAAACTTTTTCAAGACCTTATGAGATATTTTTAATGAAAGCCTTCTTCAGGCCTCTCTCCCTTCTATCTGGCAGTACAGTGTACCAGCTGTAATCTGTGGTATCTGTCTTTATTTTTAAAACCTAGTAGTTGCTGGTTGATGCTAAGTCTGGATTTCAAATCTAATATAATTCACTGTTTCAGTTTGGGTTTTGCTCCCAAACTTTATCTGCAATAGGATGTCTTATAGGACTGTGAGCATAATGGTAGAGTTATAACATATCTGAAGTATTCAGTCTGGGCTTGGACTGAGCCTTGATTGTGTTTATCTTTGTAGAGACTGACTGACATCTGCAAATATAAAAACAGCTGTTCCATTAGCAGATGGTGGATGTGATTTTGTTTTTTGGTTTGACGTCAGAAAATGAACAAGAGCTTTGTGTGCAAAAAGTGTTATGTTCCCACCTTCTGTCTCTCTGTGCTAGCCAGAAAATTCCTTTGGTTTTAACCATCCTCATCAAATACCTTTCACTTCGCTGGGATTATTCTGCTGGACTAAATAATCTCCTATCCAACAGAGACAAGGGCCTGTTTTTGTTAGGAAATTATTCTCCTGATAGCTTGAATGTGTTCATAAAATCAAAGCTGGCATGCTGGACTGTGCAGCTGATTTTAAAATCTGCAATACAGCAGCAGCAACCTCAGCCCCATGGCTGTGGTAGAAACTAATGTGAGCGTTTTCTGAAAGTCTGCTCTCTTCCCAGGATACTGCTGCCCCAGCACACTGCCCTGCATCCTGCTGAAATGAGCAGTTATCTGTGTGCTGAAGCAGTACAGACCTCCCCACTCTCCTTCCCTGTTGTGTTCCATTTTTTTGTTTTAACTGAGGCTGCTAACTGAAGGCAGTTTCAATGCTTGGGGCATTTTGGGCTCTAGTATTTGTTGAGAGAGGCGGGTAAGAGTGAAGAGAAAGGGTAGTGAATAGGTAAAGGGGTATGTCCTTTTGGGACAAAAAGCTTTTTATCTGTTCCAGCCACTTACTTAGAACTTCTCCCAGATTGCCCAGATTTATCTAGCTGGTTTTGTTTGTTTGTTTGTTTGTTTTGTTTTGTTTTGTTTTTGTCTACTGATTTGTCTTATGTACTTGCTGCTTTTACTTCTTATAGGACTTTAGCAAAAGACTTTCTAGTGGGATCAAACACTCTCCTTTTTACAGTTAGGATTTTTTTTTGGGTTATAAAGTGTTGTCTCTGGTTTCTCAGTTTCCTTGGAAATGCACTGTCTTCTGCTTAATGTAGTGAGCAGTTTATTGAACTGTTAGAGCACCTTTCCCAAAGCAAGCATCAATGCTTTAAAATGCTACAGGCATTCTGCTGAGTGATTTCTTCTGCTCTGTAATCTCCAGTGAGGTTTGTTTCAGTAACCATCTTTTGTACATGATACTAAGAATTAGCACTCTCTGGATTAACAGTTGAATACTGCAACAGTAAGTATAGTTAATAGCCAACTTTAGTTGGGAGCCTTTTGAGTACAATTTTTCTTCATTTGAATCAAGTATCAGATTTTCTCAGGCTTACTTTTTACCATGTTGTCACAACAGCAGTAAAAATTCAAATTCTTGACCATGTTCTGCAGCTTTTCCTTGATTCTGTGCTTTTTTCAATTGCTTTTTTTTTTTTAATTATTATTTAAATTCCCCTTCAAAATTGTTTGAGCATTCAAGATTACTATAGCTTTTTTCTTTAGGGTTAATAAATTATTTCATTGTCCCTACATTAATTTCTTTACTGTAAAAATCACGCTGTGTCCTCTTTTTCTAATTTTTCAGTTGTAACAGTGTGAACTATTACTCATCTGTTTCTTTCCTTCAATCTAAGCATAGGTAATGTGATTTCAAATTTTCCTCCTGCTTAGAAACTGCTGGCCGACAACAGTTATAGCTCAGTTCCTTGCACTCTTGAATAGCATTGCTATACTCTTGTTTCCCTCTTCACGTTTAGAGACTAAGGTTTCTTCACCTTTGAAGCATGCTTATTTTGCTCTCTAAATCAATGTGTCTCAGAATGCTATTTCACCAGATTCTTCTTCTCTTTTTAAAATTTTCCTCCCAGTAGCCAATTTGTTGTTGGTTTTTTTTTTTTTTTGTAAAACACTTGGCATTACCAACCTGCAGAGGAAGCTTCCTCTAAACCTTTTCTTTTCTGATAAATCCCGGAGAATCCTCTAGGAAAGGTTTCAAACCATTACAGCTGTCACCAGCTGCCAAACTGCACCAAACTGAGAACAGGTGTTTCTTTTTTCTTCACAATCAGTTCTTTTCTAACACCAAATGATTTTTCGTAATAATAATTCTGTAAGTATAAAACCTCCCTGGAAAATGTCAGATTCATGAGATATACATATGTCCTTATTGAAAATATCTTTTCTTTTTACCATCTCTAGGTAACAAACAGAGCAGAATAAAAACATTGTTAGCTAAAGCCAAATAAAGTTACCTTGTTAACCCCCAAAAGGAGATGTAACCAGCTGTTCTCTCAGTCCCAAACTCAGACCGCTTACTTCTAACATTGCTACCTTGGGAAATGCAAAACCTGGAGATAGGGGAAAAACCTTCTTCCATTGGGTAAGAAAATGATTGAGGCAAAATTTGTGGCTACAGTGATTTCTTTGCACTGTCTATGCATTGTGAGGCAAAATTCCTCTGTGTATTCTACATGAGATATACTTGTCCATGCTCAACATTCCTTCACTAGAGGTGAAGAAAGGAAGGTGACTGGTTGAAAAGCATACCATGGTTCTGAACCTGATGCCGAACTGCCAAGTACATGCTAAACTTGAACAAGGTGCATATGCCTTTAGGTTATCCAAACTGTGCTATATACATATATATGCATATACAATGCTCTTTATGCATTGTCGTGTCAGCAGACTTATGGCAAATATTTTATACATCAGCAGTTATAATGACACTTCTTCTTTGGGGCCACTGTCAACACAAGCTGTACTTTAGATATGACATCTTTAACAACATCTCTTGAAAGAAAGCTAAATCCAGACCTTTTCTGGGGACTACAGCACAATTGTATCTTGTAGTATAATTCCATTTGTCTAACTTATGGTTCCTCAGAGAGCATCCCAAGAATAGACAGCAGTGTCTATTCTCACTCTCCAAAAGCACAGCTGCCCTTCTTCTGCAGGATTTGCCATCTCTAAGTTGTTGGAAGGCAAGAGTGAAGAGCTACAGCTCCTCCTGTCAGGGAGCATACATGGACTGTCAGCAGAGACAGTAGTGGGGTATTCCTTGGTGAGACAGTGTCCAAGTGAACTAGTTGAACACTAGCAAACGCTGCAATGAAAATAAGCTGACTTCTGGCAAACGTTCTGAATAATTTATTTAATGAAAAGCATTTTGTCATCTGGAGGATTGAAAACTTGAGACTACTTCTTCAAGAGAAAACAGGCATAAATTGATATTAACTTGCCAGAGCATTTTTAGACCTGTGTCAGTTCTTGTCCCTGACTTGATGTATTAGTGGGAATAAGATGCTTTATAACTTAGGAACAATCAGGTTCCATGGGATTCTAGGGTTTATTTTTCATACATCTGCAGAAGATTATGTACTTGAGTGATAATTATTAACCAGATTGTGCATTTATTTTTCTCTGACAGGTAACAACTTCAAGAAATCAGAGTAAGTCACGTACACAAATGGAAAAATCAACGTTTCTAGGCTTATTCAACAAAGTTAATGTAATCAGATCAAATTGACACATTTATAGAATATATGGTATTTAATGAGAAGCTATTCTGTATGAGGTAAACTGCCAAATTTGATACAACTGGCACAGGTAGCCCAAACAGTCCTGGCAGCTGTTTAAAACAAAGTAATGGCAGCAAAATATAGTCTTTCTTCTGAAAATTTTTTTGATATTCAAATTTATCTTTCTTCAGTGCTTTTATTTCGAGAAATGAGTTTTTCAGGAATTTGAGTCAGTCTTGATTGCTTTCTCTTCAGGCTTAACTGTTAGACTATAAAATAAAACCGATTAGCTCATGTAGTTTGAGTTCAGATATTAAGATTTAAACATAAAATTCTAGCTAGTTGAAAGCAGAAATGACTTAGAGATCTTCAGCTTCAACTATGATCTGAGATGTGAATGGGGATAAGAGCCTCCCTCTTCCTGGATCTTGGGACAACTCTGTAGCAGACTGGACATCCTAGTGGGTGCTGTAATTCATGCCAGCTCCTTCTGGCACACTGTACACAGATAGAGAGCTACTTCTGGCATAGGGAAGCAAAACCATCTCTTAATTTTTGTCTTTACCAGGTTGGCCCTCTTAGAGGGCACCAACACAGAATTCAAAGTCTACCGTGGTCCTGTCACATAACTTGAAACCCAAGTTCTGTTGGAATTTCACATGTCACATGTGGTCCTAACTGGTACACATATGAAGCTTCCTTCAGGCTTTCCAGGGCCTGGTTTCTGAAAAATGGTCATGTCAGATATAACTTGAATTCATTTGTTTCATTCAAAAAGAAAATATCCAAATTTAAAATGCCCTATGCATTCATAGCTGATGATGATACTTGTTACAGTACGGATGCCATCCCTAATGGTACAACTAGACCTTTAGAGTTTAACTGATCATATAGAACAGCAGCAGATAATGTTAGCACTGAAAGAAAACCTATGTGGTAGGGTGAGAGAGTCTACTGCTGCTATGGGAGTATGGATATACAGGCATGATAAGAAAGAATGGCAACAGAGCCTCTCTGTCTTAAATAAGGACTAACCAAAAATTTGGATGATGTGTTTCTCTAACTGACCTCAAAGAATCCTTTATTGCAGCAATGTTTTGAGGAGCTGATTATGAAACAATGCATAAACCTTCAGGTCATTTTAACCTAACCTGTGTTCTAGTCCCTGCCTAAACTTTAAAAGTACCATAAAATCACTGATTCCAAAGAAATCTGAAAGAAACAGCTTGTGTCTTCAAAAACTCTAAGCAAAATATCTCAAAATATAATTTCAGAGAACTAACCAAGAGAATAAAGGAATGAATATAAAATCTTATCCTTTCTTTACTAGGAATTTCTATACATATGAAGAACCTTCTGTAAAAAAGAAAAATGAAAAGTAAGTTAAGTTCAATTCTGTGTACTATCTTTTCATATAGAACAAAATAAATACTAAAATACAAGTTTATAATTGTATGTTTTCTGTTCTTGAAGGTCATCAGAAAAGAAAGAAAAAATCGTCCGCGTTGGCTTCTTTCAGCTGGTAATGAAAGCAATGGATATAAATATCTGTGTGGTTCTGAAGAATAAGTAACAATAACGTATATGGTTGTTTTGGGGAATAGCCGTGAATAAGCCAAACTTGTAAGAAATTAAACCACTTGGCATGAGATCCTGCCATTAAAGTCAATAAGAATTTAATAGAACTATTCTTTATTTTGTCAGCTGAGTATTAATTATCAATATCTGTGTCATAATTGTCTATTAAATATGCTATATTGAACCTAGAAGCAGATATGGGGAAAAGAGTTAAGATGCACATCATGGATCTGGGTAACCTCAGTTCATTCTTGTTTCTGCCAAAAACTTGGTGTGTGATCTTTGGCAGATAATTTAGGTCCCTTGTAATTACTCTGTTGGTATCATACGATTTGGTAACTATAGAAACTTGGAAATGCACAACACTGTGTGGTATGTCTAGCCTTAGGTAGTACATTTGATGGGTCTTGGAGACCCATCAAGAGAGATATCCAACCCAGCAGCATGCAGCAAAGAGGTTTTATTATTTCTGTTTTGCATGTAGTTTATGCAAGTAGGCTGTAATATGTCCGGACTAGTATGGCCCTGACTCTAGTACTGGGCTTGTGCAGTTACATCCATGTGGCTTGTAATCTGGCTAAGTATCTCAGATCTTAGCTTGAGAAAACAGTCAGTCCACATTTGCCACTGTGGATGTGCCCAGAGAGAGAGAATTGTCACAAAATAAAAAATGCAATTGCCTTATGGCAATTGGAGCAGGAATCACAAGTCTTTCCTCCCCTGTGAACTAGCCTACACAGAGCTAAGCACATACAGAGATTTAAAACTACAGAAGCTGAGAAAGCTGTCTTCCACATTGTATGTTTGAGGGCTATGTCTGTTGAGCAGAGGGGTCTTTAGCCAAATTGCTTTTTTGCACAGATGTTTAACTCCTGTAGTGCAATTGCTAAAAACAATATTTTTGCATCAGAGGTACTGAAAGATTAGATATCGCATCTGTGCATTTTCCATGTTTTTTTTGAATAAGAGAATTCTTAGAGTTCCTATGAGCAAAGTTTGCAAAACAGATAGTTCTACAGTTTACCTTTTTTATTTTTTTCAGAAAGACCTTTTAGTTATTTCTCTTGCATGTTGACTTGTTTTTCCCTTTATCTTGTTTCTGTCACAATGTCCCTTTTCCATATGTGCTCCAAATTCCCACCCCTTCTTCTATCAGACATGTTATAGCACCTACAGAACCTGGACTGTTTCTTCAACAGGCTAAGATTCCTCTTCATACTCCTATTTCAAAATATATAGTATTTGATATTAATATTCTATATGCATATTTTGGTGTATATATTTACACATGACTTCAAACTGAGAATCAGACTTCACACAATCATGACCAAGGTAACTTAAGTCACTGTATCTTAGCTGAGTCACCAGATGCATGTGTGCATGTTCTTGGCCCCTGGCAAATGCAGGGTGTTAGGGCTCAGCTCAATCCTTTTTTTACTGCATATTAAGTCATGTTTCTATATATTTCTCCTAGATTAAAAGCCAATGCACAATTGCCTGGCTCAGCCAATGCATTTTAAAATGTTAACTATGAGAACTTGCTCTGAGACATTTAGGTGGCTTTCTACCACAGCACCCCAGACTTCTGAGAAATTGGCTAACTCTGTTCAGAGGCTCTGCATAATGCCCTAAGGCTTTTTGCTTCCTTCCTTCTCCCTCTCTCCCTCCTCACAAGAAATCTGCAGAGCTGACTATATATATGGAGTATAATTACTATTCTTAATCTTTCAGCTAGTATCTGGAATGATGATAATGTGGAGTGATATTGCGCTATTAATATTATATGATAATACGTTCGTTCACATGATCAGATTCTGCTGTCAAATACTGAAAGGGAGCTCATCATAATTTATGAGACTGTAATTACAGGTGCAATTGGATTAGATTGGAGAGGGAAATTTGTCTTAATTCTGTATTGAAGAAGTGATGACATTTAAGGAGAATGGTTTTGTATCTAATCCACCAGCTTAATGATTTATCAGTATACAGCCAGCATGAAGACTGCCTCTCAGTAGAGACCATATTTTTTCCTGTCTCTTTAGTTTCGATTCTCTTCACCTATGGAAATTTTAATGATGGCTGTTGGTAGTTTCTCTGCTATTCTTCATGGAGCAGCCCAGCCAGGCGTGTTGCTTGTGTTTGGTGCAATGGCAGACACATTTATTGAATATGACATTGAAATGCAAGAACTTAAAGACCCAGGCAAGGCATGCATAAATAACACCATAGTGTGGATTAATGGTACTATTCATCAGAATGAAAAGAACGCCACAATAAGATGTGGGTAAGTAGTAGATGTGCTTGTTTCTTTTACTGTGTTATGGCTTGTCTAGAATGTATTGCTACAGAAGGTCCAGCACAACCTTTAAAGTTTACATTTTCTACCTATACGGCATAAAAGGGGCATGGTTCTTGTTACAGAGCCCTGTTTCAGAGCTGAAGGGAGAAGGCAGGCTTGGGTCTTGGTCTTTCAGCAATAGGTGTCAGCAAGGATATTCTTTGACGGCGATTGTTTTGATAACATATATCCGCTACACATCTGAAATCATTGATATGTTTTCTTTGATGACCCACTAGGTAATAATGACTTTTGGATATTTTAGTTACGACTTAGTTGCCTATAGTTGCCCTATAGTTGCCTGCTGACTTCTGAGCAAGTTAGCTAAACTTTAGTCATTGAAGAGAAACATGCACTTCTAGAATGCAATTCATTTTGGCTTATGGGAGATGTCTAAGGCAGGTCTGATGAACTGCCCTTTAACAGTGCCTGTTTCTTTCCATTAGTTATAATAAAGAGAGTCTAGATGAATTATTCATACATAGAAATCTGTCAAAGCCAAATTTGAACCTGTAACCATTCTTGAGGCTCAGTTTTCAGTGCATCATTCCTAGAGTTTTCTAATCTCTGAGTGATAGTAAATTACATATCTAATTAGAATTAAAACTTACTTGTCTAATGGTCTCTAAAATTCAGAGCGTATGGGAAGTGATCCACGTTCTTAAAAGTAGTTTGGCCGGGGCCGAATTATATCTAGGCTGCCCAAGCCAGCCCCTGAGAAGGGGCTGGCAGATATGACAGGATTTGCTACAGACCTCTGTTCCTCTGAAGCAGCAACTAACCATCAGGCAGGATACACTAAGACATTAAAAATGGTACTAGGTATTTATGTTAGCCACCTGAGTAGTTTGTATGATTGTGTTTTGCAAGAGATCAGATCAGGTACGTAGTTTTCCTTTTTGGCTTAATGTAAGTATACCAGATTCTGGGCAAACAGAATAAAGCTTGCTCTCCACAGGATGTTTAAAAAAAAGTCTAGAAGAATATCCAACAACTAACCAAAATGTTTGTTTCAAAGTAACGTAAGTGCAATATCAGCAACTCAGTGCCCTTCACTGATATTAGGAATAATTTGATACTACTACTTGAGCTAAAAGAGATGATCATTTCAGATTAGCAAGAAAGCAGTATTTGAATTTACTTCAACAGCCCTCATTTCTCTCTGTAAAACATTGTTTAAATTCAAGTGTTACTTGTTGGTATAATGGTACAAAATAAGCTAATTCAACATCTAATGAAAAGTCATTGGGCAGCTCTTCCCTGAAAAACCTTCTTACCTGTGCTGTTGCTGAGCGTGCAGTCCAGTGGGGCTTCTCATCTGGCCCTTGCGCACTGCAGGGCTGCTCCAGGATGCAGGCGAATTTCCTTGTACCTGCCAGCTCCACACCCCTGTGCCACAGGGAGAGCAAGCAAACACATCCCTGCTAGCAATGGCCTCAGTATTAGGAAACAGCGCCTCTGGTAGCAAGACAAGCTGACTTGCCACCTGACTTGACTCTAAACTTGAAGAAACACCAGATTAGAAATATGTGAGAAACTTAAAACAGTATTGCTTTTTAAATTTTTTTCTTCTCTCTCTCTCTCTCTTTCTCTTTCTTTCTTTCTTTCTTTCTTTCTTTCTCTCTTTCTCTCTTTCTCTCTTTCTTTCTTTCTCTCTTTCTCTCTTTCTCTCTTTCTTTCTTTCTTTCTCTTTCTTTTTCTTTCTTTTTTTTCAGGCTGCTGGACATTGAACAAGAAATGACCAAGTTTGCAGGTTACTATGCAGGAATTGGTTGTGCCGTACTTGTGTTAGGATACCTCCAAGTCAGTATTTGGCTCCCTATTTTGATTTCAAAGTTTAAATCACTAGATAATTAAGTTTATAATAACTATGTTCCCTTTAACTGCTTAGTCAACAGCACATTTGAGCAGAGCAGACACTTTCAGTTCTAATCTATTGACTGAAATATGTTAGCTCTGACAATCTGAGATCTCCTTTAATTTGTGCATGCATACCTTTGTACACAGACACTTTTAACCCAATGAGTAATTTTTCCATGATGCTCTTTTCACACCAGAAGAAATATTTGCTTGAGTGTGGTTACTATGGAAGCCACGTGCCTTCCTGAAATAATAGCTAAAGGGCATGCAGATTCCCAGTAGGCATCTCAACTGAGTTGAGCTTTGTGTGTCAGTTATAGAGGTATTACAGAGTAATAGTGTAAAATTGTGTAAAATTGGTGTTGGGGAAGAATCACACCCTACATGTTCTGTAATAATGGTTCAAACGTTATGGCTGAGATTAGCCACAGGCTTGGATGATTCCTGCAGAATCTGCCAGAATCAACTGCTTTTGAAGCTTTTTATAATCATGAAAAGCACTCGTCATTCTCCTTCCTAAAAGCTGAGAGCTTTGCTGAGGTAGAATGGTTGCCATCCCTATATTATTTACAGCTGTATATGGACAATTTTTTTTTCCTATGGCATCCATGTAACAGCACAAGTAATTAATCTTGCATGTTCTCTTAGTCTGTCAGAACTGAGACAAATGCTTGCTCCAGAGGCTTTAAAAAAATTTTGGATTATTTAAAGATCAAGGGCATAAAACAACTACTGTGTGTGTATAGCTACAGTATATTTTACCTGAAGAGTGAGTTTATCAATAGCCAAATTGCTTTTTCCCATTTTAGCCAAATTGCTTTTTCCCATTTGTTAGGAGTAGAAAAACTTTTTACTGCAATTTATCAACTACATTATGCTGTTCCCAGATCTGCTTTTGGGTTGTGGCTGCAGCTCGTCAGATACAGAAAATCAGGAAAGCTTATTTCAGGAAAGTAATGAGAATGGATATAGGCTGGTTTGACTGCACATCTGTAGGAGAACTGAACACCCGAATTTCTGAGTAAGTAAGCTAGAAAAAAACGTGCTACAGAGAATACTTTTACACTTCTTTCCAAACACAACAGAGTGCCAATAGCTAGGCATTTGACAAACAATTTCTAGTATAAAATAGAGCTATCTACCTGGGAGCAGGGACCAGGCTAATGGTCTCCCCCATATTCAAACTGAGTGCTGTGACACTTAAGCTACAATTATTTCCCTTTTGTACCTTTTCTGTCAGTGATTTTATGTTTGTTTTTGCCACCTCGTCCTATCCTTCCGTTTTCTCCCTGTGCCCAACCCTTTCAGAGTGCTCTGTAATTTGGCTGCCAGTGCACACTCCTCTGAGACTTGAGATGAGGATTTGAACCCTCTCTCACGTAATGGAAAGGAAAATTACACACACACTTTGCTCTTGTTGGCTTTTAAAAGAAAAGAGTGAGCCTTGCTTAATCTTCTGCTAAAGCGGGTACAAACACCTACCTTAGAAGAGGACCCAAGGTAGGTGGAGAAACCTTCTTGTCCTGGGTAAACACTGAGCTCTGAGAAAAATGGAGTTTAAGTGTTGCTCCTTTGCTTAGTGGTTCCTGTTTACCGGCTGAAGGCAGCTGCAAGATGAATATGCCGACTCTAGATGGCTCCCTGTTCTCTGTCATGCCTGCATAATAGTAGGGACGGCTGCAAAAGATTTTTCTGTAGTTGAAGGGATTTTTTTTTTGTCTTTACTCACTGCCCAGTGGTATCTATGACTTTCTGTTGTCTTTTTATGAAGAATAAATGTCCAGTGTAACTGGCTGTGAGGAATTTCTCTGACAAAACAGATGAACTGAACATGTATTTCTCTAATAAATAATACCTAGTTCTCTGATTGTTAGAACACTGTCTTGTGCTCACATAAAGCTTCCTGAATGCAAAAAAACATTCTCAAGAAGAAATATAAACATGTTCTTCAACTCAACACTCATATTTTTCAATAGAGGACTGTAATCTTACTTAATACATCAGTGAGCTAACAAATCTGCACCTTAAACGTCACTTGCTCCTTTTTGCAGGAGTTCCTAGTTCTTCTAATCTCAGGGGTGAGATAGTAGCCAAGAGCAGCAGAAGTATAATGAGTGTTTTGCTTTGAGATAATTTTTCTGTGTTGGCAATGGATGAGCAAGAACAAATGAACTCTTCAGCTGCATAGGGGTCAAATGATGTTAACCACTGCACCACTCTCCCCCATCCAATACAGCTGTCATGTTTTCCCAATGCTTCCTGCAATAATGTAGCCCTCTTCTGTTTTACCACTCTCCCTCTCATTTAAAGAACAAAGTACCTGAAAAGGTTTAGAGAGGAATTGGGAGGTGGTGGAAGGTGGAATGACAAAGAGACTTACAGCCTTCCTCCCACGCCTTCAGAAAGTCTGTACTTAGTGCTGTATGACGGGAGGAATGCCATATCAGCTATACTGGTTTTCCTTTATCAAATAGCTGCATCCAGCTGTGATGTCTCTGCCCCCTCCTTTGAATCAGCTAGGGCACAGAGGTGAATGAAACTGCTGGCAGGATGGATTTTTCTAGGAAAAGACAGTATCTTCTCTGTAGTATTCATGTATAAATGCCTCCTGACATTGCAAACGTATCAGATTTTCTCACTGTAGCCCAGGGTCTTTGGAAGGGTTAATGGTGGAAAGAATACGAGTGAGGAAAAGCCCTCTCCAAGGAAAAGCAACTAACCCAAATGTGGCCAAGACCTGCAAGGCAAAGGATAGATATGCTCACTCATCTTGTTTTTGTTTTTTTTTTTTTGTACCTCCTAGTGATGTTAACAAAATTAATGAGGCTATTGCAGATCAAGTAGCAATCTTCATCCAGCGCTTAACCACCTTTGTGTGTGGATTCCTACTGGGATTTGTCAGTGGATGGAAATTGACCCTAGTTATCATTGCAGTCAGTCCCCTGATTGGGGTTGGAGCAGCTATCTATGGCTTGGTAAGTGCATTGTGAGAGGTTCACACTGAGGTACAATGAGCACGGAAGGTGATGCCATAGAGCTAGGAGGACTGCTGAAACAGGAGGCTGTTACACCTTTTAAAAGTCAAGAGTGGCAGATTCTGGTCACAGCAGTACTGATGTGTGTGTGTGTGTGTGTCAAGGGAGGAGCTTCGCTCCCACTTTGCTTATTCTGATTCCCAGAATAATATATCCAACTTGTAAGATGGGAGTGTTAGCATAGCTTCTATGGGGTTCTGTGCATGGATATTACGGTTGCTGAGGTCAGAACCTGGCCTACAGCATCTATCCGTTACTCCACACCGCAATTAGATGGTTACAAGACATGAGACTTAATTTTTCTACCAAGGCTTTTAGAGATGATGCGGTCTTGAAGCTTTAAAACAGTTCAAAACAACTGCTTAGACTCACCTCAAGATGTCTCTGCTCCTGGCAGCTGCTGTGTCCTCTCCCAGTTTTTCCTGTTCTGCTCCTCCACCCACACCCTGCACCTCCCTGTCACTGTGCAGAGAAACCAGGCAGAAGAGGGGAATCACAGGATTCTCTGCATTACCACCTCCTCTCCATGTTCCTCCTCCACACTCTCACGCTCTTTGGTTGGGTTCAGCCCTCTGATTAGCTATCTGCCTTCTTCCACCTCAGGAACAGTTTGCTGTCATTTTGCTATCAAACCTCTAGCGTAACTCTGACAAATTTTGTTTCTTCCTGCTCCCCTTTTGCAACGTGCTGGCTGCAAAGCAGATGATATGAATAATGACTCAGTGTGATGTGGGAGAGCAGCATTCTGGCAGGGAATGAAATCAACCCCCAAATGCGTCCTTCCCTCATTTGCAATTTCTTTCTGACCTCTTTCCCCTTTATGTTTGTCATTTTCCCCATTTTGATTCTTCTTTCTCTGTCCCCATCTCTTTCCTTTCATGTACCCACAGTTAAGTGTTTCCTCCTTATGAACCTTACTAGCCCACGTCTTTGTTTTTTACCATAAGGAAAACAACCCCAACATCAATTTAGCCTGGTTTCTTGTCTCCAAAAGTGGCTAATAGATGCCTAGGGTAGAGTATTTGATGAAGGAAAGCAATTAATGATACTTTACAATTTCCAGGGACATGTAACTCCTGATCCAATAAAGTATCTTTGTGTATAGTAGTCTACGATGACATTTTCATCCATGAATGTGAGCACTTTTTGAGCCGAAGTAAGCTTTCAGCATCCAGTGTGCTCTGAGATGCTGCATGGGAACCTGTTTACCATTGGCCCAAGAAACAAAGCACAGTGGTGGGCAACATATATTTCCATCCTCCCCCATCAGTACCATTAGCTCTTCTTCCTGAAGCTGGGCTCTGCTACACTGGCTAAAGGGCTGCTCTTCCTGCTTAACCTCCCTCCCACCGTGCACACATCCTCAATCTGTGGTCTGCTAAAACCCAGCTAGCAGCAGAGGGACAAAGGGAGGGAAAGCAGTTGTTGTCAGCTGCTCTGTCTAGGTATTTGGAGCAGAACCGTTGGCAAAGGGGATAACTGTTATGCAAAACATGCTACAGAGGTATATGCCCTAACACTAGAAGACAAGCCTTTGAGTGCGCAGTGTGCTGTTAGGAGCAGAGGAGGTGACCTTGTGCAGAGCAGGTAGCACTGTGTGACAGTCAGCACTGCTCACCACGGTCCTTGTCTGCACCTACAGTTCAGGTGTAATTCAACATTTCTTATGTTTTTGTAGGCTGTGGCAAAACTGACAGGCCGAGAACTAAAGGCTTATGCAAAAGCTGGGGCTGTGGCTGATGAAGTGCTCTCATCCATCAGAACAGTAGCTGCTTTTGGTGGGGAGAAGAAAGAAGTCGAAAGGTTTGTTCAGACAAATTGTAGTAGAGTCTCTGCTTTCTTTTTCCTGTAGCAATGTAACACTGGAATACACTTCAGAACCATGGCAATTAGTCTCTGAATTCTGAAACAATGACCATCTGTTAGCTTTGAGAATTATATGCATGTATGTTGCAGAAATTTAGTTTTCAGATAGAATTACCTATGCAAAAACAGTTTCATAATTCAGTCAATCAGTGAAATAAAACATCAGAAATACTATCTTCAAGTCATTCCCACTTGCAGGAGCTTACTGTCAGACTTTGCAGTACATCTGAAAACCTTGGGTACTTTCAAGCTGGGTAAGAAAAAATGAAATGATCTTCTTGGATTTGGAAAGAAAAGTTTCCTTTCACATTTTCTCTGTTGTTTTTGCATACGTTGCCATGTACATGTGTATGACTGTTGTTGCTTTATTTTAAACATTGCAATATGGAGCATGAAAAAACAAGTCATTCATTAGAAAATTCAGGAAAAATAGTAACAGTGCTAGTTACAGTAACAGTATTTAACAATAGTAAATGAACATTATAAATACTTAAAACTAAGTAAATGAAAATATTGGTAAAAATATCTGAGAGAGATGAAAACAATCTAATGTCTTTGCGGTTACCTGAACACTTTGTCATTGTCACCCACGTCTTCTTACAGACATATCTGATCTTTAACCTGATGTTGAAGACAGGGTCCTAAAATTGAACAGAATCTTTGGTTCACATACAGAGTCTAAATTCTACCTAAAATACCTGTAATATATACTTGTAATTAGCTGGACCTAGGTTTTCAGAAGTTCTTACTCAACAGAAAAAAATTAAGCACAAAGTGAATTTTAGATGTCTGAACCTAAACTATTTGCTTCATTTTTTGCCAAGATTGCAGATTGCTGCTCAATGTTGTATTCCTACCTATTAGACTTAATTTGTATGTTGTTGTTTTTTTTCAGTACTTTTCTCTTCGCAGCAAGATATGATGATTTCAACAGAAGCAATAGGGGTCTCTCGCTTCAGACTGAGAGGTGTCAACCTCATGTGGCCCCTCCGTTCACTGCAGCACAGTCAGCCATTGAAGACACTTCGTTTTGTTGGTTGTTGATTTTATTTTTGCTATCAAGGTCATTTCGTTCACTTTTCTTTTTCTCTTTTTCTACAGATATGATAAGAATCTGGTGTTCGCTCAGCACTGGGGAATTCGAAAAGGAATAATAATGGGATTATTCACTGGTTACATGTGGTTTGTAATTTTCCTGTGTTACGCATTAGCCTTTTGGTACGGCTCTAAACTTGTCCTTGAAGAAGATGAATATTCACCTGGCACTCTTCTACAGGTACCTATTTTAGCTTGATCCAACTTTTCTGGACTGTTTCTTAAAACATTAGTTCTAGAACACTTATGTGTAGTGTTCTGGTATCTGGTTGCTTAGTGGTAAGGTACTACTCAGTATATGTTTGAAAGTATATGACACAACTGAATAAGATAAAAAAAAAAACCACAAGTTTATTTTAAGTAATGCTGACTACTGTGATCAGAGTAATGCTTGCATTTGGGAGCCTGCTACACATCTGACAGAGACCTGAAACTAGCTTTCCCATATTGAGGGTTCCCATGTGGCTTCTGGGGTATTGCCTTCTCTGAAGAACTTTTATTTTGATAAAAATAAAACCATTGTGGTAAAGAGAAACCTGACCAAAGAAAGTTTTATCAAATCTCACCTCTCTCTCTCATAAACAGTTTCAGGTCTTTTGAATCACCATTCTCAAATGGTAAATTTACCACACAGCTGTATACATGAAAAGGTATATGTAAATATGTATACTGATCAAAACACGTATGGCTGTGGCTCCTGTATTTTGTACAAAAAAAGGCATACTAACCTGCACGGCATTTCTATGCATCCAGTTCTGCACAGTAGATGTTTTAGACACTGATGACATGAATGCAATAAAACCAGTATCTACAGATGTTTCAGTTATTCACTTTAAGCCAGGACTGCCCAAATGGCAGGCTCTGGTCCAGACCCAGAGTAAATTTTTTTCCTGAACCTTGATATGTCCTGGGTGTTCTAATCAGACATCTATTTCTGATTCTTCTCTGCCAATTGCACAACATGAGAGCTCCCAGCCAGCAGCAGCCTGGAGTGCAAAACTTCCTGCTAAACGGAGCTTGGTAATCTACTCTGAGAACATTGTAAAACTGAGTTATTCTGTTCAAGGAGGATGTCCCTCACAGGAAATCATTTGGAACTGCTCTTGACACCAGTAGTTGATACAAGGTAGTGCTGTGAAAAACAGAGAGAGCTATTTCCTTGCCTTGCACCTGATAACTATAGTTCAGTGCTTCCAAATGACAAATAGCAAACAGTGGGGAGCTACCCTGTAGCTGAAAAATTGTAGCTGTCAGCAGAAAGGTTTTTTCTTATCCTCCCCTTCCTCTCTCCAAGTTGCCAGTCATCTTTCTTGTACTTCATATTTTCCACCATACACTCCTAGTCTGTTTGGAGGGCAGGAGTAGGAGGAGTTATAGATACAAACCATTTAAGTATTCTTTTCCTGATCTCTTAAAAAAATGTTGTGCACCAGCCATACTGTCTTGAGATACACTAAGCAGTGCCTTCCCTTTTTCTTCTAATCAGAGCTACAGAACCTGTTCCTCTCATGTTCATGATGAATTCTGACACGCATATAACCTGCTTGCTTTGGGACTCATCTACACAAGAAAGTTAGTTTGTAGCAAAACCGAGTATGAATTTATGGCATGATCTACTGTGTAGATGTTTGCAGTGGACAGTTTTTATGGTAGATTCTTTCACTTCAGCCATAGGCTAATTCTCAGTAAACATCAGTGTGGTGCAAGGGATGACTGAGTCCTGTGTGATTTTGTTAATTTCTTAACAGCAGTGTTTCCTTATACACCTTCTCCTTTTATCCTGCCTACTGTCTGTGTTGAATTCAAAAGACTAGCTGAGTCCTTGATTGCTTCTTATCAGAATTCTCAGTTTGTTGCCAACTACAACAAATGATAACGTACCAGTTCCCCTAATACTCCAGATGTATGCTCTTGCTGATGAGCCACAATGGAGTAAAAAATATATCAAAAGCCTACACCAAAGACGTTATCCAAGCATTAATAATCTGCTCTGCCAAACCACCTTGTAGCCAAACAACTAAGGAGGAATATTTTAAAGCAGAGTAAGTTCTGAAAAATGTTAATTCTGATGAGAACACTCTGGTATATTAGCACTGAGAAGAATAAGCTATATCTTATAATACCTTGCAGCTTGTTCTTTGTTGTAAGAACAGGCAAGTTAATGAACACATTTGCATGTGTGCAGTATATTATAAATGAGACTATATCTTTTGTTGTTTACCATCTTCCAGTGTCCTGTTCTTTGAAGCCTCTGTCTCTTATCAGAATTGCCATCATTTTCATCCTTACATAGGTCCAGTTTATACTTAAGAACCTCATTAAAAGTACCCGCAAAGAAACTGAAGCATTAGCAGCTCTTAGAAAACCAAATTTTGAACAAATGCTTTTGGCATTTTTGTTGGTATGCTCCAGCTTCACTCGCTACTGATCTGCAAGGCCAGACTCCAAGGCTGGACTATTGAAATATCCTCTGATATTTGATACTCTGTCCAGCTGACTTTGTCCTTTATCAGTCGTTCCAGGAAGAGTGGGTACTGTGGCTCATTTTCTGTCACGTTGTCCTAGGCTTAGACTAAAAGGGGATCCTGGAGCTTTCAGAGGAGGGTCAGTAGTGAGTAACTCTTCCCTTTGGTTGTTGGGAAAGCATTTGAAACAGTGAGCACATTGGACGTGTGCTACCTGCAGAAACAGCCGACCTGCAGAAATGGTCAATTTAAGACCTCAGGCCATTTATGAGGAGATGGCAGATGTTCCCAGATGTCACAATAAAGAACTGATAAAATAATCTCATATACTGGCATATTCAGCATTGGTAGAAGCCCTTACACTTCTGTGTGAGAAGGAGACCAAAATATTCTCTGTAGCTGGTACCTGCTCCAGAAGTAAGTTTTGTGAGTATTGGTTTAGATAAGAACTGCAATATACAAAGATTGTAATACAGTTTTTAATGCTTCTTTATATTTTTGAACTGTTGTAGCCTCTCGTCTGCTTACTAGTCAAAGACATCTCCAAAAGAATCTACTTGTCACTGACGTTCAGTTTCAGCCCTTGTTTCAAGACAGTCACCCAGTCAAACTGAGGTGGCTCAAAAAACACTCTAGCAGCACCCCAGTATATATGTGAGTGCATACGCTCTTAGGCCAATGGAATATGAGATAACTTGATTTAGTTCAGCCTGGAAGCAAAGTTGTGAAAGATAACGCAAATCCTTTCTAAGATGCATTTGTTTGCTTTTTTTGTGAGCTAATTATGCTCATATAGTGAATCACTGCAGCTCAATTGATGCACAAGAACTCATTAAGCCAATGTAGTTTGATTTGCCTGTCTAAGCTCTAAATTGTAATAAAAATGTGATGTTGGATTTTGTTAATTTCTTTTTTTCATTTCTACAGGTTTTCTTTGGTGTTTTAGTAGGAGCTTTAAATCTTGGTCAGGCATCTCCCTGCCTGGAAGCCTTTGCCACTGGCCGTGGGGCTGCAACAAACATTTTTGAGACGATAGATAAAGTAAGCAATACATTTCTAAGTTGTGTCACTGTGTGGTGGAAAAATAATTAAATAAGCCTCAAGCAGTAGTAGTTTATCCAGTGAAAATGAGGAAAAATGAGAGCAATTGACTGTGCAATACAGAAGGTCTAGCAGCATGCACACATGCTAAGAGAGGGCGTTGAACAGATTCCTTAAGCAGCCTGTTTCTGAATAATGAAGTTTTACCTCATCTACTGCTTTTTCTTGTTCCCATACTTCCTTCATACAGTGACTGATCAGTGCTGGCCCACAGAAAGAGTACAGGCAGGCAGTAACTGTTGCCTTGCAGTCAAAATTTCAGCAGGCACCTAGCTCCCAGCCTCCAGATAGTGTCAAAAGTTGTGGCTCTGTTGGCATTAGCTGGCACAGGTGGACTCTGTCACCTGTCCCAGAGCTACCCTGAGCTAAAACAAGACCAAATGAGCACAGCCAGTGATCTCGCAGCATTCAAAAATATTAATCACAATATTCTCTGTACAGATGATACATATTTGAAATAGTTAGAACCACAGAATCATAGAATAGCCTGAGTTGGAAGGGACCCACAACGATCATCAAGTCCAACTCCTGGCTCCACACAGAACCACTCAAAAATCAGGCCCTATGTCTGAGAGCGTTGTCCAAACACTTCTTGAACTCTGGCAGGCTCGATGCCATGGCCACTTCCCTGGGGAGCCTGTTCCAGTGCCCAACCAAGTTGTATCAGAAAGTCTGAGAGCCACTGGCATTTATTCATGAGGATTCATTTCTGTATCTGCATATATTTAGTGGCTGGCAAAACACTGTAGATTTTTTAACAGTACCTAGTATCTCTGGTCATTGACAGTCTTTATTGTGCATGTGCCTATTTAAAAGGGTATAAACACATTAAAATGGTGCTTGCCTTTCACAGAGCACATAAGGGTATATACAGAAGGATAGAAGAGCTGTGGTAATGCTAATGGACTTTTTCATAACCCTTCAGTGTTCTATAATAATGATAACATATGCCTTATAATGCACTTTATAATCTAAAGCTTTTGTTCTAAGATAACTGAAAAAGAGATGAACAAGGGAAGTGTTTTTTAGAGAAAAATTTAAAAAGCACAAAAGACTTGCAACAGTACAGATTAATCACAAAATTCAAGATAAGGCTGAGTCAGATAACCTTAGGGTAAAAACCCAAACTAACGTGAGATTTTGTCTGTCTAGAAAAACGGTGACGAATTTGATCCATCTGCTTGCTGCATTTGTAGATTTGTGATTAGATGATATTAAAAGGTCAGCTCTGCCCTGATACAGATTTTCTCTTGCACTAAACTTCTGTGGTCATACTGAGATTCCCATTTGCAGGATCAGTGAAACTCTTTTCTTCTTAGCTTAATATCTGAATTTAAGTAAGATATATTCCTAAAAAGTAACCAATCTTTTAGCCATTATTAACATCTTAGAACATACACATTTCCAGTATTAAAATTCCCTTCCATCTGTTAGGCTACATAAAAACAATCATATATGTATCAGTTATCAAATATTGCTGTTGTTATAGTTTTAATAAATTCTCTGTATTCCACAGTTAATATTTTCCATAAAGTTCTTAATAAATCTGTCCTTATAAAATTTAATTTGTTTGCTCAAATTTCTCTTAGTTCTCTGCTCATGTCTGACAGTCCCAAAGCCTTGCCAAACATCTGTGAGACCCAAAGCACTTCATGGAAAAACTTTAAATCAGGATTTCATCTCTTAGGACTGGGTATGCAGGCATGGATGCTTGAAATGCAAAATGATGAAATGTGCAGATTTTCAGGAATTAATTGGTTGTTCAGTGGTGTAAGAGAGTGCTTATATGTGTGAAGTAATGCCATTTTAGTCTTGAGGTGCTGACTAAATTAACTTAGTCAAAATGCTTCATTCATGCAGCTATTCTGTTCCAGCAAAACCTAGCTTAATAGTAGTCTGTGTAAATGCAGAAAGCCTAAAATGAGAAGAGGGTGCATTCATCTTGCCTGCACTGGCTGCCAGTGACAACTCTCCCATCACTTTAGCCTTTCATTTCATGTCCCTTGCCTGCTAGCCCTGGGGCAGATCCTGCTGCTGGCTCAATGTAGCCAATTGCTGTTCAAACAGAGGTGCCATGGCTTTGTATGGTATTGGGAATATTTATCTACTGCAACAGTGTTGGCTGTTTAACAGCAAGTAAATAACACAATACATTTTACCCTAGAAACCCACTATTGACTGCATGTCAGAAGATGGCTACAAGCTGGATAAAGTAAGAGGTGAAATTGAATTTCATAATGTAACATTCCATTATCCCTCCAGACCTGATGTAAAGGTAATTATTCATCATCCCTTTTGTGAATACATTTACTGTAAACAAAATTATCCTGCCAGCAATTTCTAGATTTTCAGTAGAGTTTGCTTTCCACAAGCCTAGACCCTGTGTTTAGAAGTAGACTGTAAGTAATTCTTCTGTCAATGGTGTTCTTCTGTTTACCACTCTGTTTGTTTTACCATTCTGACATATCTATTGACATACTTATTCTTTGCTGCTGAACATAAACGTGTAGATTTCAAACAAGTTCGTCTGCATACAGCTTCCCTTGCAATCAGTTATGCGCTTGTATCAGCTTGTGCAAGAACAGGACACAAAGTAATAAACCGAACTGAGCAAGGAAGTTTTATAAAAGTCTTCCATTACCCTGGAGACGCATCGTAAGACCCATAAAAATTTAGAAAAAGGTACAGGAGCACTGGCTATATACTCCATTATTTCTGTACTGCTGTGTTTGAATTGACAGATCCTCCCTGGAAAGCATATTTTTGGGCAGACCCAGAAGCATATGAAGTATCAGATTATTCTATATAGTTTCATGGTTACATTCTTAACATTTATGCTTTAACAGGCATTCATAATTCATGTAGACTGTTCCTAAAAGGGGATGTAGTGCCAAGTTCTCCAATGGTATTAATTTGACTAGCTCTTAATGATGAACAGGAACAAAGAAAGATCAAAATCTGATGCCTGTCATGGAAACTACTGGTCTGCATTTATAAACTCTTCAAACAATGTAAAAAATATTTGGTTTTCTTTTTCCTATTTTTTCCTTTTTTTTTTTAATTTTGTACATTTGCTTTGAATCTCCATTTTAAGATAAAGAATATAGGATGGATTTCCTCCTTCTGCTTGGCTCTATGACTGTGAGAGAATTAGAGTGGATAGATTCTTATTCTTTCTTTTTTTCTCTCCAGATTTTGGATAACCTTAATATGGTTATTAAAGCAGGGGAGACAACAGCTTTTGTTGGAGCTAGTGGAGCTGGAAAAAGTACAACAATACAGCTCATCCAGCGTTTCTATGACCCCACTGATGGCATGGTGAGTGTCCCGTTCTAGCAGGGGTTTCTCTAGTCTTATGGACTTGAAAGAGTGACTTGGTTTCTTCTCTGAGATAGAAAGGAACTTTTTTTTTTTTAAAAATCCAATAAAGAAATGAGTGAAATCCCCTCTCAGGGGAATGATGAATAAATGATATTATCAAAAATAATTATGTGAAAGAGAAGAACTGTTAGGAGAAAATAAAAATTCAGTGCTAACCTGAGTAAAAACTGTACCTATAGATAAAATAATTCAGGAGTGACAAACCATTTTCTGTTCTGGGAAACAGTATTGAACATTTCATGATTATCCCATAATACTGCTTTAGCAAATGCCATTACCATTTAATAATGGTTTCGCTAAGAATATGAGCTACAACTGTTAAGTCTCATTCCATTTCTGTTTTCCTGGTTGGCACGAATCACATACAAGGTGACCTGTATTTGAACGTATAAGAGACAAAGAACCAATTTAGTGTAAGCACAGTCTGCAAAACTCACTTGTACAGAACAGTTTCAGTATTCACAAAGAACATTTCACCATATGACCTAATAGTACTCTGGAGTCTTGAGGAATAGAAAATGTATGGAAAATACAATGGCACTGCTCACATCAACCTTTCTTTTTCCATTGTCAAGAGGAAAATTTTTGTAAACTTTTGCTTGTCTGCATTTTACAAACAAGGCCTCCCCTTCATTAGCTTCCTCCCCAGCACTGAAACAAAGGAATAAATTTGGCTAGAAGTATTGTTTTTTACAGATGAAAGGTAAGGACTAGAAAATGAGGTGCATAGAGATACTTTGGGGCTTTGTGAGTAGATCTGGCTAGAAAACAGAAAACCCTCCCCTTGAGGGTAACTACCTGTCTTAAAAAGTGTCTGCAGGGAGATGGTGGAGGATGGGTGATTCTTCTGCCTGGTTCTCTATGGAGCTGTTAATTCAGTTTTACTGATGGAAAACACACATCATCTGTGTATGTTCAAATTTGTAAATCCTTTAAAGAAAGTAATTTTGATGAGTACTTTCCACCCAGTTTTGTGTGACCAAGAAAAGAGAGGTATTGGGAAATGAAATCAAAGAGCACAACTCCTAGGCACAAGAACTATTGTATGCTTCTGCCACTGCACCGCAGCTTTTCATGTATGAAAGCTGTTTTTTACACTGGGCGTAGAAAAACAGCATCATAGGCCCTTTATTTCTGTTGTGTCTTTCTTTGTCTCCGAACTGAAGGGAATAATGTCCCTGAATTTTATTTTGCTTGTCTTTGCTTTATTTGGTTTCCGTAGATTACTCTGGATGGCCATGACATTCGTTCCCTGAATATCCAGTGGCTACGCTCACAGATTGGTATTGTTGAGCAAGAGCCAGTGCTGTTTGCTACCACGATCGCAGAGAACATTCGCTATGGTCGGGATGAGGCTACCATGGAAGACATAATCAAAGCAGCCAAACAGGCCAATGCTTACACGTTCATCATGGACTTGCCACAGGTATGCTGTGCCTTGTAAGTAAAAATTGATGGAAAAATAAGAGAATCCCTTCGTCCCTCCCCTTATGCAGCCATCTGTGAAGGTCAGAAGATTAAAATGGAGAGTAGGCAGAAACCTGTCCTTTGATCAGACTTAATTAGGTCTTACTACATGGATTTCACCAAGTTCGTATATACAACAATACATAATTGTACAATTATCCTGACCGTCTATACCTTAGGCTGCATGTATTTATCTAATTCTCTATCTGAACCTGGTGCCATTAGAGTATCATCATGAATCAGAAACACAGTATTCGTGAGTCACATGCCATCAGCAGACAAGACCAGCTCTCTGGAAAGCTTGCTGGTGAGTCATATGATGGAGAGTGGGCAGGTGTTTCCTCTCCATTGCAGCTTTTGCTGATATAGTTGTTCTGAGCCAAAACAGAACGTTTCACTTTTTATCAGTACATACTTTTGGTTTGGGGTTGGCACCCCACTTCAGGCAAAACAGTGTTGTTCATTATGAAGAACATTATTTCATCAGCTCTCCTTTGCATCTGGTGCACTAGTGATGTTTTTTCTTTCAAAGATGAAAACATTTTAGGTTTGCTCCCAGGCCAAATCTGAGAAGTTTTGCCAATGTTTATGTTGATTCTTAACAGACCTCTTTGTTATGTGTTTCTTCTTTTTTCCTTTACCAAGCAATTTGACACTCATGTTGGAGAGGGTGGAAGCCAGATGAGTGGAGGTCAAAAGCAGAGGATAGCTATTGCTCGAGCCCTTTTGCGAAACCCTAAAATCCTGCTACTGGATATGGCTACTTCAGCACTTGATAATGAAAGTGAAGCTACTGTCCAAGAAGCGCTTCATAAGGTTTGCTATAGTATAGCATAAATCAGAATTACAAGGGCAGAAATTATTTTGTGTGCACTCTGCAGACAGTGCTGCTGAATTTCAACAAAGCAGTGAGAAGCTTGTCTTAATAGCTTTCATATGCAGAAATAGAACCTTAGTATTATTGACAGGAAATATTTTTTTCTTACATTGGGACATTAACAGGAATCGATAGTTCCCTTTGTCCAGAGATAGCTGCTTATCTTGGGAGGTTCTCTGGGCTCCATCTTGTTCTATATGAATTATAATCTAGTCCATGTGTCCTGGGTCCCACAGCAAACCCTTATGAGTGGTTTTGACATGAAGTAAGTAATAAAATGCTAAGGGCTGTCAAGATTTTGCCAATTCTCTCCATTCCAAGAAGGACACTTTTCCGTGTCAGTTGTAAGACTTGTCTGATAAAACTAAATATTGGCAGCATAGATGCCTACTCCCAAAGCAGCTGTGCTAAGCCCCTCTTAGCCAGCAGAGATGTAATCAATAAAATTGACAGAATCCCAAGTAGATTCATCTAATCCTACAGTAAATACATAAAATAAGTCAAAATAAAGCTGCCATTTTTTTCTCCATTTAATGTAAATGGAGCTTAGTTATGTGTAAATTTTGGTAAAATAAATGCCATCCCTAATGCCATTGGTAATGCTACACACAGACAATAACTGTCAGATAACTGAAGAATCTACAGTTTGTACAGAGGTGTCACTTGCAATCCTGGTCCTTTCCTAAATTCAGTCCATGAATCCAAGAAAGGCTTTGCTAAGGCAACACATTCAGAACACTCGAGTTACATTCAAGATCTCTTCTTCTCTGGTAACAGAGAATTAATATTGCAATGATCATTTATGTGTAAATGACTTTGCAGATGTCTGTGTTTCTCTGCAAACTTGGAGGTATTAGCACTCCAAGTGTTCGTGTTGAGCCCACATTAAAACGCATTTAGAGCCACAGCAGTGCACCTACACAGCCTTCATACTATAACATGCTTGCTCCCAGACAGTTTAGAGTGCTGGCAAAATGAACACATAGATGTCTGTCTCCTTTTTTTGTGGGGAATACATGGGCTATGGATGGAGTTCATGTTAAAATCTGCTGAAACCACTTGAAAGACTCCTTTTGATTTGGTCAAGCGTTAGATTATATATCATCGGTTCCACATGTTTCCATTTGCTGTCCTGGGACTGGGGCTGTTGTTGTTCCCTGTCAGGCTCGCCTTGGACGCACAGCAATCTCTGTAGCTCACCGCCTGTCAGCCATCAAAACTGCTGATGTCATCATTGGGTTTGAGCATGGCAGAGCTGTGGAGAGAGGAACTCATGAAGAACTCTTGAAGAGAAAAGGGGTTTATTTCATGTTGGTGACCTTGCAAAGCAAAGGAGATGCAGCACTTACTAGAGCAGCAACGGAAAGTAAGCGTCTTGTTTTCTTTTATAAAATGATGTAAAATTCCACAGAATGTAGATTTATTTGTTTTTAACGGGGCTAGTTGCTTTTCCCACCCTCCCCGGCTCTTGATGGCTGACTTTTAACATTCATCAAAGCAATACATTGATAGCCCTAGCCAAAGCATTTTTACTGCATATGCACTGAATTACCTTCCACAGATGGATGTGCCCTGAAACATTAATCCTGACCTGCAGTACACTGCCGTTTTAGATCTCAATTTTGTGCTGACAGTCCAGCTGTGCTATATGTGAAATGCAAGCAAATTACAGAGTATGCTGAAACCACCCTATTTGTTGTATTAGAGGAAGATTTGAATCAAAACTTCTGGAAATGGAGGTCTAAGAGAATGACCTGGTTTTTTTTTTGGAAGCATCATCCTTTGGATATGATTGTCTTAAAGGAAGAGAGCAATTACAGTACCAAAATGGGGAAACAGCCTTCAGAAGTCACATTCCAAATGAGATGGCCCAATATTCAATTAACTTCATCTTGTCAAATACGGATATAAAACTTGTGGTATATGTAGGCTGAGTAATAAGGTTGTGTTGCATTCCTTGCCTTCTACAAAGTATTCCAGTTATGACTTGGAGACTGCACTTTTTTACAGATTAACACTGGATTTAGGTTGTATGCAATTTTAGCACAAGCTAAAGAGCTGTATATACTGTATTTTACAGCAGCAGAAAATAATGTTGAGCCAGATCTTGAGAAAGTCCAGTCATTCAGCAGAGGAAGCTATCAGGCCAGTTTGCGGTGAGTCTTAAAAATCACTGTAAATCTCAGTATTTTTCTGGATCTCTATATTTTTCCCACCATTCCAAAATCCCAATAATTCTAATTATTCACTGGTCTGTATGTTGTGTAAAAAACAGGTGGAAGGGCTGCAAGCGTTCTACTAAGACACAGTCCACTTGGAAAGAAAGAGCTTGGGTAATATGTTAACGATTGAAGGCCTATGGATAAAAAGAAAGACTCTTAATTTTATACCCCTTTCTAGACATAGTACTCTCTCTCCAGTTCTGGCTTCAGTGTTGATGTTCCATTTTTAATAATACTATCATGCAGCCATGTATTTATATTACCTAATGCACTTTCAATTCATTCACTTGAAAAAAAAAGAGACTTGCTGTGCAATTACATGAGAAATCAATGCAACGTGTGAGGACATATTTATTATGGTTTCTTCTTGATGAAAGTGAAAGCATTTTACAAGCCAGATGGTCTTGTACCTAGGTGTTTATTATTTCTTTCAGACAAGCCCGTGTCAGACATGCAAGTGAATATATCTCCTACGTTACAGGGTCATGTTTCATCAGGGAGAGAGGTGGACTTTTTCAGAATCCTGTTTTTCTGGACTGAACTGCATGATAGTGATAACGGTGAATTGACTTGGTGTCTTAACAGTTTATGCAAACATAGTAGGGTACACCATGACTGCTCAACAAATACCCAGTGCAGGTCACATATAAGACAACGGCTGAGCAGTGGGGTGGAGTAAGATTTTGAAAAGTATTTATTCCCGCTGTGAGATATTTTCTTCTCAAAAGTTGAGAGAACATAAAAAAGAAAGAAATAGTCAGTGGGAGTCCTATGATTTGCTTCAGTGAATCCTTATGTAGTGGTTATGAAAACTGCATCTGCTTTGACAGAAAGCATTGTGTTACTGAGCTGTGAAAAACAGACCATATCTGTCCTCTTTCACAGAGCTTCACTTCGGCAGCGGTCCAGATCTCAGCTCTCGAATGTGGTCCCCGACCCTCCATTATCCGTTGCAGGAGATCAGGCAGAATCTATGTATCTTATGTCTTCTTATGAAAAAGATGATGGACAAGCAAAAAAGGTCAGGTCCAATAGTTCATTATTAAATTACATCCAAGAAAGACGTCTTTTATATTACTTGGTAATGAGAACCTGTAGATATATGCTTCTGTTATAGGCAGATATGTCTTTTTGGGTTGATACTTTTCTCTACTTAAACAAAGCCACAGCTTGAAGTCTTGTCCTCTAGGCTGCATTTTGATGGCCCTTATTCTTATTGGTCCATGTAAAATTTCTAGCAGACCATGAGCTCTTGGTAAATTGATATATGTTTTAGATCAACTTGAAAAAGACATTCATAAAAGCTGAATTAACCATCAAAAAGCAAAATGCTCAGTCTGTGAAATGTAATAGCCATTCAGCAATAGAAATGATGCTGCTTCTTGTTCAATGGAATAAATTCCCTTTTCTCTCAAAATCATCCGTGTGAGTAAAGAGAGCTCCTCACTAAAACCTGGCCCACAGTCCTTTCACTGACAGTGTTCTTGTGCAACCAAGTAGCATAGAAAATAAAGACAACATGCATTAAAATTATGCGGAATAGAACCAGTTCCTTAGGAGTACTCACAGTGGGTTTCCAAAGTGCTTATGAAGCTCCTTGCACCAATTTGCAGGGCTACAGCTATTCAGTGCAGAAAACAGCAGTTAGAAGTCACTGTTCTTGCTATTGCTGAGCCTATTCTGTGGATAAATAGAGGGCTTTAGTGCTGCGACTCTGGCACTAGCTCAGAAGGAAGAGAAAAAAACCAAAATGTTTCCACCCATTTATCCTTGCACACTTTCAGCAGATAGGTCTTTACAGTGTCTGTTCTGTCTGGGCATTTCCAGCCATATGAACTGAGGGAGATGAGCAGGGCTCAGCACACTGAGTGTTACAGAAATACTACACAAATCAAACTGCAGGGTAAGTTATAATTTGATGATGAATATTCTGCTGTTACTGGGAGTAATTATGGGAATTGTGTCCATAGTCTGAGGATGTTTCACAAAAGGGAGGCATGATTAGCACGTACAAAGATTGACTCTAGCTATCACTCTGAGGTCTCCTTTGTTTTAGTTATATTGCATACCTATTAATTTGATGCAGGGTCTGATCAATGTGTTCACCCACAATGCTGTAAAGTAATATTTAAGAACATTCCAGGAGAGACATACAAAGCCCCTTGCGAGGAAGAAGCTTAAGTTTTGGTACTGAGTATTGCATTATGCATCATCTGAAGGCAGCAAAATGGGAACAGTCTGAGTTTCAGTAGCAAAAAGTCTGGTCATAATTAACCTCTTAATTTGGAATCAGTAGGGCAGCATACGGCATGAATCTCTCTCTTTTCCTCCAGGGACAGTAGAAGTAGTCATTTGTGACTCTTGTGACTCCCTAGCCCTGCAAAAGAGCTCCAGACAGCAGCCAAGACCCATCATTGCCCCTTCCCATACAAAGCTATAGCAGCTGTTTGGGTACTGGAGACAGCCATTTAACAGACTATGCTAATTATTTTATATCACTAGCGTAGAGAGAACATCACTGGGAGAATGCATTTGTTCCATAAATCCAACCTGTTTTTTCAGGAATCGGTTGTTGTGGAGGAAGACGTCAAGCCTGTACCATTTACCAGGATTTTGAAATACAATGCCTCTGAATGGCCATACATGGTGCTAGGATCTCTGGGAGCAGCTGTGAATGGAGCAGTCAGTCCTCTCTATGCTTTGTTATTCAGTCAGATCCTTGGGGTATGTTATGGTAACATTTTAAAGTGTATTTTAGCTCTTAAGCAGAAGGGAAGGAAGGATCCTGTGATACTGTACTTGACATATTTTGGGCAAATCTTTAGATCTTGTCAAGTAAATGGGGTTAGCCTTCTTGCCTATAAACAATTATTCAGTAGAGATATTTATGTAACTGTCATCACGCTATCATCTGAGCTCCTTGAAGGGGGAGGCTTATTAGCATTTGTCATGTCTGCTTCATTATCTCTCTTGTTCACTTTCCAGGAACCGTTGGGAGTAGGTTTCTGCACATGCACACAGTTTATTTTAGGTGAGACAAGCTATACCTCACATCCAGATACAGTGAGGAGGGAGACATGCAGAGGTCCCTCCGTGCAAAATTTTATTCTATAGTCTTGGCCAAGCCTTTAAGAAAGCTTTGAATCAGACCCAAAAATTGCTTCACTTTTTTCTTCACATATTTCGTTACTGGAACATTCAGCTCTTTGCGGCCTGTTCCCTGCAGAATGCCCAGGGAGAGGTAGATCATTGCAAGGGGTTTCATACCTGCCAGCAGAAAGTAGACTTGCATCAACAAGTTTGAACGAAGAAGGAAACAGGAATGTGTTTTAAATCTTGTCATTCACTAAAGGATGTGTTGCCATCAAAATCCACAGCCTCACTTGAAACTTTTCAAGAGTTCAACTGTGACTGTTTTTTCCTTCAAACACTTAGAATAGAAAGAGAGGATGCTTCCTCCTTTTGTAAAACAGCTTTTTGGTGAAAACGTTTGCCAAGTTAGTTGGAAACTGGAGGGCTGCCTGATGAAATTCAGCAGTACTGTAACCAATGCCCAGGAAAGTGCCCCGAATTGTCAAGAATCAGGAGGATTTATGCTGTTTCTTATTGGGTAAAGTAATGACAAATTCACTGGGAAGAAAATGGGAATACTAGTATAGTTTTGTGGTTTAGGGAACTACCTGAGATAGGGTAAAACTTGTGTTGTAATCCCCACTTATTCCTTTAGGTCACATTAGGTACCTATGTGTGAAAAGAATATATGATCCAAAGGGTAGACACGCTTCTAGAAATGGGAGGTTTGAATCCTTTCAGGCAGGAAATAATGAATAAATGAATGCCGCAGCTTCTGAGCTATTGATTAGAAAAGGGCTGAGAAAATGCTCCTAATAGCGGTGTCAGCAATCTATCAAAAAAAAGATTGACCACTCACTGTCAGTTTTTTTGACGGGTGGGTAGGTGTTCTGGCTTAGGCATTTCTCTCTGGGAGTTACTAAGGTTTTGAATCACATCTATACTTTTAGCTTGATGTTTTTTAGCTAAGATCCAGGAAGGGGCAGAGCAAAAGACATGATGTCTCGTCCCTGGTGATCCACTTAGTGGCTACTGGCCAATATGCTTTGGCCTTTTAGCCTCAGGTCTGCCATCTCCAAACACTTTTTGAGTGTCTAGAGCTCATGGCAAAGACTGTGACTTTCACAAGAGACAGCAGATGAGGCACTGCTTTGTGCAGTCTGCAATGAATCTAACCTTTGACTCCTTTTGAGAGTTAAGTTTTATAAACACTGGGAGGTGAGGGCCTCAGGTCACCCACCCTGCAAGATGCTGAATACTTTTATTGCCAAGGATGAATTCCTTCTCTTGAAGGTCTGAGTTCATGGAAAGAAAGAGGCTGCAAGAATAAAAAACAACAAACAGCCAACATGAGCAAAGTCCAACATCTGTGTTTTGTTATTCATAAATTTAAGAAATTTCTGCCTGCTGCCAAGGAAGGCAGGCAGATGGAACATGCATCTGCTTTCCAAGCTGTTTGGCTATCTGCAGTGATGTTGTGACAGACACGTGGGCTTGTGCTCTGGGAGCCATACACTGGGGAAGTGAGGTGAAAAATCCCTACAGCTATAAAATGAAAGAGTAAATTTAGCAAAGTCTGCCTTGAAGGTGCTCAGAAATTAGTCCCCAAAAGTCAGTGAAGAGCTGAATAATACTGTTTTTTATATGTTTTGTTCTTATTATGATGGATTAAAATAAGAGATTTGCATCAAAACATATCTGGTGACTTTCTTTAAACAAAGATTACTCTGAGAAAGTAATATGCCCTGCTACTGAAAAGTAATACCACAGCATGGCGTTGGAGCGGACCTTAGCTTGAATTGCTAAGTGCTATTTGGATATTATCATTCTGGATTTTGCAGGATTTATTTTGCTGCCAAGGTACTGATGTGCAAAGTTAAAAGCACTTGAAGTGGGATTCCCAACAGAGAACAGCTATCTCTTTTTCTCAAGATCAGGCTCTAATTCCTTGCTGTTACTTTAATGTATGGATCACTTTGAATGCTAAATAACTTGAGCTGACCTTTTAAGACTAGGAATTAAGTTTATTTTTGTGGAATTTTTATATATTGCAGCTGTAATGAAAATTTCTTCTCCTTTTACTGTTACCTACTTACCTAGAAGAGTTTAAGATAGTTTTGATATAAGTAAAGCCCAAATGCACTAGCTATTTTTAACTACACAGGTAATAGGCTGAGAAGTTGAGAGATTAGGAAATTTATAGCAATTTTTACCTGTGAAATCCAATCAGAATGAATTTAACATTAGCAGAGAACTACAGACATGAGCTGCGGCTTATACCTGTGGGTAGCAGAAGTAGTTTAACAACTTCAGGCAGGTTAACTGACCTACATACCACCTGCTGTGAGTGGAAGTAATTTCTAAAAGATGGCTTCTTACATTTGTACCACTACTTCAGCAGCAGCCAGTAACACTGGCAGTTGTTGAAAAAGACCAGATATAAAGAACAACAGATAGAAGGAAAATGTCATGGAGATTGGGGCAGGGCAGGATGTAGGGGCTCTGCTTTAAGCTCTAATGCTTTTTCTCAAGTACCCAGCAATAAGCAAATAGCTAGGTTATTGCACATCAATTAACATTGTCCAAGGAGAGTCATCCTAAGGTATAATTACTTGCGAGAACTTCATTTTGTATGGCCCAGTAAGGTTGCAATTGTCACAGATTAGAGAGGAGGTTAGGGAGCTGCTGCATTGTTGCTTTGTCTCTATGTTATTTATTTTATTGCTATTCTGGTTATCAGCCTACCTTGTCGGGGGGCGGGGGGGGCTGTTGGTAATTGTAACTGTGCATGGACAGCAAGTAATCTCAGTATATGTAGACACCGAGTATAATAAACTTGTTGTTTAACAGGAGTAAAAATCAGTATGTTGTACCCAGGCTTAGCCTAGGGAAGTAAGTGGGCATTTGCTGAGGGGGAGTGAGAGCCCTGTGTAACAGCGTTGGTTCCAGGCAGGGCTTCTGCGTTTGGCAACAGGGAGTCATGTGTTAATGGTTCTGCAAACAAGAACTAATACACAGATGGCTTCTCCTCCTAGGGACACACTTCTGCCCAAAGGCAGCAGAAAAAGACTTCCTTTTGTCCTCTCTTCTCCTGGCCAGACTCTTGGCCAGAACTCAGAGTAGTATGCTCCCAGGTTGCCAGAGCCTGTCCTTGAGCCATTGAGGCTGAATGTGGTCCTGTCTCTTGGGCTCAGCCTGTGACCTCCTGTGGTGTTGCTCTTCCTTCTTCATATATACTGAAACTAACACTTCTAATATTATACCATCCATTTTTTCAAAGACCTTCTCCATTCTTGATGAAGAAGAACAAAAAATCCAGATCAATGGTGTCTGCCTGCTCTTTGTCTTAATTGGACTTCTGTCATTTTTTACACAGTTTTTACAGGTAAGAGCAGTGCAATGTAAGTAAATTTCGTTTCTGATCCCTTACTCTATGTGTATCTCTTTCTGTACAATACTTTTGTTTATTGTCATGCACCACAGGGATACACCTTTGCCAAATCTGGCGAGCTGCTTACAAGACGGTTAAGGAAAGTTGGTTTCCAGGCTATGCTAGGGCAAGACATTGGTTGGTTTGATGACCGGAGGAACAGCCCTGGTGCATTGACTACAAGACTTGCAACAGATGCATCACAGGTCCAAGGGGTAAGACCTTAAGAACTGTTTTACTATAAGCACAGATTGAAGGCCTATTTTGGCACATCATCACAGAAATTAACTAGTGTGCAAACAGCAAAGTCAATGTAGATCTGTCCTTGGTCAGTCAATTAAGCTTCTTCTGTTTATAATGGGCTGTGAACTTGGAACCATTGTCACTGCATTTACCTAAAAGCACAAATAGGATCACAGTTTACTGATCATTATTTCTGTGTTGTTCTGTATTATTAATTGTTTTGCATTACCAGAACAAGAACACAAAAATCAATAAAATTAATACCAACCATCAGTGGAACCGGAAGGAGCATCCAGGAACCTTAATTAATTTATTTTTTTCTGAAGATGAATTAGCTGTTTGCCACAATGCTTACATGTTTATTTCAAAAATGTCAGACTAGTATTTTAGCAACATTCATCACCAATCATGTTTTCAAGTTTTCAGCATGGTATTACTCTTGCTGTATGTGACAGTTTTGATTTAAACTGGCAGTCCACTTTAAAAAACATTTGACCGTACCGACTGGTGCACCGGGGATCCACACAGCCAGTTTCAGTGTGACTCGTTATTTGGGCAAGTGAACACTAACCCCATGTGCTGTGTTCCTTAGGGGATGAGGATTAAATCATGCTGAGCTATAAGATTTTCTATAAACAAAGAAGGAAAGATATAGATGTTTCTGTTACAAATAATTGTCCTGATTCAGCATGACTGAGGACAGTGGACTAGTTTTTGAAAACTACTAATTCTGGAGGTTTTAAGAATTTAAAAGACAAATGAGAGAAGAGGTTCCCCAAACCCCTGTCAGCAGCAATTTCCACAAAATCAGAGAAACCAGCTGCAAACCTCTTCAGCCCATATTTTAATACAATTTAGATTTTTCTGAAGTTTCATAGGAAGATTTATTTAAAGATTATTGAAATTACTATTGAAGTACAAGTCAATCATCTCCATTTTTTCTTCTTTGAAGGCAACTGGATCGCAGATAGGAATGATCGTCAATTCCTTTACCAACATTGGGGTGGCCGTCATTATTGCTTTCTACTTCAGCTGGAAACTGAGTTTAGTTATAATGTGTTTCCTGCCATTTTTGGCCTTGTCTGGAGCTGTGCAGGCTAAAATGCTGACAGGATTTGCTGCTCAGGACAAGAAAGCTCTGGAAGCTACTGGACGGGTAATGTTATTTAAAAACTAATTTGTATTTGCAGTCATGGGCAGTTGAAAGCCAGGCATTTGGGGCCTGTCAGTAACTGAAAAGTAACGAAACTGGCAATTTTTTGCAAATAAGTTGCAATATTTCAGCTTTTAAAACTATTGAAACACCATTGGTAACTCCCTAGCTGCAAAAGCACTTACTGTGTGTGACTTTTCAAAGGTTATTGGATGGTAGACACAGATCTCTCATTGGTCTGTTCCACTTTTGTCAGGTTTTACTTACATACCCATTTGTTGATCCCTGGCTAAAGCCTTCCTCCTTCTTAGTCAAGCTCCAGTATCCCAGGTAGCAGCATCCCACGCTCCTTTGGCTGCAAGACCCTGAGAACTGCCTCCCTATCCCATCTTGACTCTTGCAGATCTCCCATTCCTCCCAACCCTCCCCCTTCCTACATTAAAGCCCTGCTCACCAACTGTCTTACCCAACCCACCTCCCACCCTGCCCCATCTGAACCTTCTCCCTACCCATCTGAGCCCTCAGCCATGTATCTTTAGCCTCCTCTTGCCCTTAATCTGTGCTGCAAATTCGTGGGCTGGAGCCCTTTGCCCTGCTCAGCTCTGCTGGTAGCTCATGCTGCCCCTCCCCTGAATTCTGTGGAATAAACCTTCAGCTCCCACTTTCTTGTGTGACTTAAAGAAACATGTAACAAATAGGGACACATCACTTAGAAACTCGTTTTGACTATCTATGCATGCAGACTTCCAGATTTAAAAAAAAAAATGCACACAGGGAATTACCTGACTTAATGCCACTTGACTTTAGTATCACTAATCAAAAGAATACACTTATGGACCCCTGTTAGGAACTGTTAGGAACGGTCTGCAATTCTAGAAAGCTGAGGAAGAATTCTGGCCTCACTAGTCACTCACATTCAGAATGGCTTAATTATTTACAAAAAGCGATAAATTAAAACACTGTCTTGGAACTGACATGGAGATTTAAAGAGAGAAACTTCACTAATGAACCAAGTCATCAGCTTTTTTTCAAGAGAATGACCCAAAGGCTGGGATGGAAAGGGCATTCAATGCTTCAGCAGTTTTGGCAATGACTGATCATGTCTGGTGTTATTTTCTAATGTATTTGCCAGCATTGCACCCAAACACAAAAGCTTTGAGTTCCTCCACAGTGATTGTTCATCAGCCATGCTAAGCATGGAAAAGCACAGTCTGAACAATCAAATTCACCATACCCACCTATCTGCTCCTTCAAATTATGTGATAATGCAACAGATTTGACCCTTAACTTCGGCGAGAAAAAAACACCCTGAAATTGAATGGAATATTTTGTAATGATTTATATTCAGATCTCTTCCTACATGCTGAAAACGTTCATAAGCTGTATACAGAGGAAAGTGTCATACCCTAAAGCTACTATCAAACCCCAGGCAAACTACAGTATTGTTAAACCAATTTCTGAATAAAATTACTTGAGATAAGCAAGCTGAGACTAGGATCAAACAAACTGTAAATTTACTCCTGTAGATGAAACTGTAGTGCTATTTTTGGGATAGAAACCCAAATTCTGACTGGAAACAAACACAATAGAAAACCTACAATTAGTTAAGGCTCCAGAGAGGTTTCCAGCTCAGGGAAAGATCATGGGGATTCTCTCTCGGTTTCCCATATTTCATTTTTCTATGTACGTAGGCAAGCATTTGCTTACTTTTTGTCTACGTGCAAGGTAAAATCCTGGAAATTGTGTCACTGCTATTAAAGGAGTCAAAAGATGTCACCTTCTGTTTGTATGTTCCATCTCATTAGGCCTTTTTGGACATAAGAGAAACAGTAAGGGTGAGAAGGAGAGGAAAGACAGCACGTTCAAGTGCTTTTAATCTGTGAAACAGAAGTTGGGGGTAGCAACCCTTCTAACTTTTCCCCTGATTATTGGTATAAGTAGAACAAATAATATAATTGAAATAAACATATTTAATTAATAAATGCATGCAATCAAGGAAATAACAGTGTTCCTAAAACCTTTTTTTTTTTTTTTTGGTGGACACATTTATTCACACTTTGTGAAATAAGTCACAAGCGAGAGCATGTGCCCAATTTCCCAAGTGTGCTTACAGTAACTTACCTCTAGTGGAGCAGAGCACTACTATTGAGAATTGCTTGAAGGAAAGTTTCTCTTTAGGTTGGCTGGTACTCGGCCAGTCTGTATCGTATTTGAATCAATTTATGTATGATTACCTTAGTGCCTTGCATTCATGAAAGGATCATGCATTTGTGAAAGAGCAGCGCTACTTTTCCAAGTAAAAATTAGATTTTACTCATAATTGTTTTTTCTCCTCCAGATTTCCAGTGAAGCCCTCTCTAACATCAGAACTGTAGCTGGGATAGGGAAAGAGAAAATGTTTATTGACACTTTTGAGAAGAACCTGGATATGCCCTACAGAGCTGCAATCAAAAAAGCAAATGTTTATGGAATCTCCTTTGGCTTTGCCCAGAGCATAGTGTTCATTGCCAATTCTGTCTCCTATAGATACGGAGGGTTTCTAGTTCTCAGTGAAGGACTCCATTATAGCTTTGTGTTCAGGTAGGAGCCTGCCTGGAGCCAGACACAGGCTCCTCTCCAGAAGTGCTGGTCTAGGTGGAGCATGCAGTTTCCCGATGGCTTCCCAAGAATGACTGTGTCCCCCTTTCCTGCAGGGTGATCTCTGCTATTGTGACCAGTGGGACTGCTTTGGGAAGAGCTTCTTCCTACACCCCGAACTATGCCAAAGCCAAAATCTCTGCTGCACGTTTTTTTCAACTCATCGATCGGCTTCCTAAAATCAGTGTTTACAGTGAAAAGGGGGAAAAATGGGTAAGAATGGAGACAGATGAGTAATTTGAGATGTTGCTCAGCTCAATATAAGCATTGAAGTTGCAGTAACAATTCAAAAAGTAATGAGGATCACTGCTTTACAGGAAGGTTATGTCTGCTCTTTTGGAGGCAGTGAGCTCTGTACTAGGCAGCAAGAGTAACAAAGCGTAGCTACTAGGAATTTGTGTAAAATCCCTGTGAATTGGAATAGGAGTAATTTGGATGACGAATAGAATAGCATGCTTTTGCTTTCTGTTCCAAAATTCACATATAAAAACAATTATAACTACCTTGTAATGGATTTTTTTTTTTTAGTTCATATCAAAAACTTGGGGGTGTTCGTGAGAAGGAGAATCATCTTTGAGTGAGATAAAATGAAAATGCTTTATTTTTGGCCAATGGAAAAGTCAGACCCAGCAAATTCAAAAAACTATTTTTCATTTAGTTTTTTTTTTTTTTCAGAATTAAAGGCATTCTTGAAAGAATTACACAAATACACAATACACAAATACATTAAATATTTTGCTTCAGACCATGAAAATAAAGCATCTTGATTCCTTTAAGAGTTTTGTAAGGGAATTTTTAACAGTTTTGAGAAAACTGGAAAATTGACCAGAATTCATGCATGATTCTATCATTACAAAGTTCAATTGATTAAAAAAAAAAAAAAATGTTTTTTTTTGCACAAATGTCTTTTCATGATCACCAAATTTGGATTTAAACAGTATCTGTACTAAAATGAATAACTTACCAATTTGCAAGGTGATCACTTCCAATTGTTGCCTCTGGCCAGTGTAGTACAGAGACAGTGTCAGTAGAGTAATAGCATGATGACTAATGACTTCGTCTGTAGAACAGCTACACCAATAAATTTCTAGTCCCTCTTTCTGGGCTAATTTCACAAGCACTAATATCACATTTTAAATAACAGATGCAAGAATGGAATCGGAGGAAGAGTTATTTTGTACTTTATGACTCAGTTTTGAGCTTCAGTTCATTGCAGTGTCTTTCTCATTTTTTCACTAGGATGATTTCAAGGGAAGCATTGAATTTCTTAACTGTAAATTCACATACCCTTCTCGGCCTGATATTCAGGTCCTGAAAGGACTCTCTGTAGCTGTTAAGCCTGGACAGACTTTGGCATTTGTTGGAAGTAGCGGATGTGGTAAGAGCACCAGTGTCCAGCTTCTGGAGCGTTTCTATGACCCTGAGAAAGGAAGTGTGGTGAGCAAAGAAAGCATGATTTTTGTTTTGTTGTTTTCAGCAATGCCACAAGGAGTCTTCTGAATGTGTCCTACTGAGCAGCCTAGCAGCGGTAGTATGTACATAGGCAGTCTGGGTTTTCAGCCCCTTCTCAAACAAGTGAAGACTGTTCGGACAACTCCCTGAATACCATCTCTAATATATTCAGGCAAAATGAGAATACTGCAGGCCTCAGGTGCAACCTCTTGCATTACGTAGGCCACAGGCATTCACCTCGGTAGCTCCTGTATGAAACATGTAATGTGCGGTTGACATTGTGGGAGCACAGCAAGAATCAAGCCTGACAGAAGCAACAAAGAGTCTGGAACATCACTAAATACATGGCTTCAACATGCAGCTTCTTTGCAGGTTGAATTTGTCTAGGTTGATCTTCCAGTTATTCAATTACTGATAGCTTCAAAACCCTATATAACTCTTCCTCATGTAAATACTTAATCATCCAGTCTGATATCCTTTTCTTTGGAAAAAATAAGTGTGGTGATCACTATGCCAGCAAGGCAACAAAGCATGTGCCTAACCTTAAGCAACTAAATAGTTCAGTTGGAGTTAAGATTAAGCAAATGGTTTAGTGTTTGGTTGGATCACAGGCACAGCCAGAAAATATTCATCATGCATAAAGAAGTCTTCAAATTACTAAAGTCAGTCTTACTTGTACTTTAGTAATACGGCTAAATCATTTAGTCCTGCCATAAACTATTTGGGTTTTGCAGATTGTTTTGGAATTATGTTTAATGTTTTCTCCTATTTCCTGCTAGTTAATAGATGGACACGACACCAAGAAAGTAAATGTACAGTTTCTTAGATCAAAAATTGGAGTAGTGTCCCAGGAGCCCGTGCTATTTGACTGCAGCATTGCTGATAATATTAAGTATGGCAGTAACACCAAAGACACGACGATGGAAGAAGTCATAGAAGCAGCCCAGAAGGCTCAGCTGCATGATTTTGTCATGTCACTTCCTGAAGTAAGTACACTTGAGGCTCAGCTGTGGGACTACAGACAGGCTGCTCAGTGTTACTTGCAGGGAGCTGCACCAAAACCAGTCAAAGTTGCTGTAGTGAATACTTCTTGTCTTGCTTTTACAACCAGAACAGTAGGAGCAAAGACCGTTCCTTTTGTTCCTGAGAGCTTGGGTGTGAGTTGTTACTGTTTTCTTAGTAGGCAAGTATTTACAAAACTACAAATAACATTTGTTATTGTAATTCCAAATTAGGAGAAAAGGGAAGATTTTGAAAGCAACTGACAAGAAAGAAGAGGAAGCACAGTACAGCAGTCAAAGCATACTGAGTCAGGAAATACAGTTCTTGCTCCCAGCTGTTGGAGAGCCTTGTGGTTAGGGCATGATACCCTAGATTAAAATATTTGAAGCTGTCTGCTTACGCTCACTTAAGAAGTATTTAAATGCACTGAAATCATATAGACATGCATTGTAAGAACACAAAAGGTATGAATACAATTTAGGCACCCAAACAAAGCACTTGTCCAATGAGCCCTTCAATCACTTTTAGCCTCTTCTCCCAAATCTAGGTTGGGGGGATTTTTTTTGCTTCAGACAAATAAGCCATCATCTTGCCATCAAATTTTCTTTCAGAACTGTCACCATACTATAAAGCATGGTTCAAAGATGTTTACCTGAACATCTGTATCACTCTTACAGTATTTCTGCCTTGCCGGGTTCCTTAAGGAGGAGACAGCAATAGTCAGAGCTCTCCCGTATCTCCTCCTGCTGCTCCTTTGGTCTGTGTACTTATGTAGTTTTTTTTACACCTAGATAAAAATCTTCCGTTTTTATATTTTTCAGAAATATGAAACTAATGTTGGGGCTCAAGGATCCCAGCTGTCTCGTGGGCAAAAACAACGCATTGCTATAGCGAGGGCCATCATACGAGATCCTACAATTTTATTACTGGATGAAGCTACATCTGCCTTAGACACAGAAAGTGAAAAGGTAAATTTGCAGTGGTAAGAAATAAGGGAAAGTTGATGCAATGGCTTACAATGTACAATGCCTTTTTCTGTTCTACAGAGACATCATGCCATACAATGACCACACGACCGTAACATTATTCATTGTTAATTCAGCACTTACACCTTTAATGATCTTTTTGAAAGATCCAGGAAGCGTGGCTATAAAAACAACAGCCAGCTACAGGGGCTCTTAGACTGCCAATGAGAGGCAGCACTTTTTAAGTACTAATTCCCTGGGTCTCAAAGCATTCAGGGGGAATCTTTCATAAATATAGCTTCTGCACATAAAAAGCAAGCAAGCAAGCAAACAAACAATCAAAAAACACAACAGAAGTGTATTCGAGCTTATGAATGATGAATCTGAATATCCAATAAAAACAGCAGTGCGGGGCCTAAGAGCTTGGGTAATAATTTGCATGGCTTGGTTACACTCAGAGATTAGAGAAATGGTGGAAATTTAGAAGCATAGCCACACTGAGCTGACATTCAGCATGACAGCTCTATAAAGGCCTTCCTTACAGTTTAATGTCTACTCCTGTGTATACTTATGTGGCCCGTCTTTTTACTGCTCCTAAATTGAGTTCATGACCCAGCTAAGCGCACTAATAACATAACCTTTAATTTAGCTTCATAGTCACTTTTACAAACATTGCACAATATACTTAATTAGTCTGAAGCAATCAGATTTCTTTAGCTCTGAGCCCCAGTTTGATTTGCCATTTTCACTCTGACACTTTGTTGCCTTCAGACTGTGCAAGCAGCGCTGGATAAGGCCAGAGAAGGGCGTACCTGCATCGTCATTGCCCACCGCTTGTCCACAATCCAGAATGCTGACATCATTGCTGTGATGTCGCAAGGAATCATCATCGAAAGGGGCACTCATGACGAACTGATGGCCATGGAAGGAGCATATTATAAGCTTGTTACCACTGGAGCCCCAATTAGCTAAATTAGTGACATTAAATTTGAAAGATCGTTGTTCTCTAAACAAATAGTCTGCAGTAGGTATAGGTATGTTGGTACCCCTTTGTGTTACAAAGTGCGCTACAATATTGTGAGTTACGCAGTACCTTAAATGTATGTAGCTTTCTGGATCAAACAACTTGTCAGGCACCTGCAGGGGACTAAGCATAGGCTGATGCATTCAGGAAGTAGCTTAGCCTGCTGCTAAGGGAAAGAAAGCCTGAAAATGGGAAGATCTTTGCTGGTGAGCTGGGGAATTGCCACCACCTGCAGTCAGACTGCACAGTCCTGTCCTTCCTCAACTAGCAATCAAGGAAGACTCCATTCTGGTGTTCTGGAAACTGCCACTTCTCTAGGTAAGCTGTATGAATAAAAAAACCAATCCAAAGCATGATGCCGTATTATTGAAGGGTTCAAATATCTCCTAACGCTCGGCTCTGCAGAGGATTACAACAGATAACCTTACTCTGGGTACAGAACCTTGACCCTTCCCACCACTTCATACCATGCCTACTTCAGCTGTGTTGTTGGGGGAGGCTGGGCTTCCACTGTGCGCAGCACTAGCTCACTGGAGCCCTCAGCTTGGCATACCAGTACCCTTCCAATAAAACCATTAAGTACTCACAAAGGCAGCTTCACAGTAGTAAAGAAAGAAATCGAAAAGAGGAATGGAATCTGGTACGGCTCAGTTCTCCTAAACTCACTGCTCTGATCAAAGGTGTCAAATAGATTTCAAATATGAATAAATGCTTTAGTTAAATCAATGTAAAATCCTACAGTTAATCAGTTATCTAAATCACTTCTGTTGAGATGGTGATGGATAATATGTTTTCTTTTCAGAAGGCATGACAATGCCTTCAGAAAGTATTTTTACAGAAACCATAAATATATTCAGTAAAGATGAAAAAAATAAAAATAAGAATTAGCCATAACTAGCTATTTGTTTGTATAAAGCAGAGTTGATAACAGAGCAACTGTTCATTCAGGAATAACAAAGATCAGGAAGTATCTTCTTCTGGCAGAAGCTTGTATCCGTAACAGTTCATTGTAAGGTCTACTGCATGTTTCTCTGGAATATGTTACTGGGTGTTGTCTGCAGGACAACATGACTCTTTCCTTCAGTAATTGGGAACTTGGAGACAAAGTAGATAGACAGAAAGTCTAAATTACAGTATTAAAATTTATGCCCTGATTTGGAATAATAGAGTATTAACTGGAAAAGTCATCCTCAACATCCTGAAATCTGCAGCTTGTGGGGAGGAGAGGGGGTGGTTCTCCCACTTTGTAACAAGCCACGCCCTAATGGAGTTTCTTACAAAACTATGCAACAGTACCAACTGCTGAAACTTGAATAAAGCTGGAAGGATGAAAACTTCATTAGGATCCATCTCTTAATTCCAGGCAGCAAAAAAACCCCAACAATTTCAACTTTGATACAACTCCAGTAATAGAATTCCTTCATCAAAACCTAGTGAAATCACATAATTGACATTGAAGTGCTATTTTTCCCAAAGAAGCCTGTGTTTTAACTGAACTTACAAACAAAGAAGCCTGTGTTTTAACCCCTTAACTGAAAATGAATAGGTAAGCTGCATGATTGGCCTTCTGTTTTAATCGTTATAGCCTTTTTATGTTTCTGAGCAGTAACTAGTTGGTTGGCTTTAGGACTGAGACTATTGACAGAATGACTATCGTAAACTATTGACATACCTATACGATAATTAATATTAGTATTTAAGGCCACAGAAAAATTACTATAGTTTAGTAAAAACTACAATTACTATGTGTACTTATTCCATAATTCTTTTGCCTAAAGGACACCGCTTTTGTGACCCAAATTACATCAACAAATTGTATTTCTTCTTGGCTGTCGTGCTTTAGCATCTCTTACCCTTCAGCTAAGTACATGGGTATCCCACAGCAGATAACAAGTATTTGTATGTATTTAGATAATGTCTGTGGCAAGGGTCTGCTTTGCAGGGCAGAGCTGTTGAGAAGGCCAAAGACACTACACTAGCACCTGTCTGCAAAGGAGCCTGCTATCTCCTTGGAGGAGCACAGGTAGCGTGGGCCCAGCTGGGTGGTACGACTGCTACTAAGTTGCTCTTCTTTGTAAGGTAACCCTATTTTTAGGTGACTAGTAAATATTGGGAGTTATGTATTGGAAAGTATGCCTGTATAACAGAAGGCACTCACAGCGTACACCAAAAGTCACATTGCTCCTACACGTTCTTTGTTGCCACCTCCTGCCATTTTACAGCTCTGTGCTATTGACAACTAGCTGATTGTAAATCCTTGTAGTACCCGTGTGAAGGGACTAAAGTGCAAGTGGAGCTACATGGTGTCTGAGCAGAGGGCAGGATTTTGAGGCAGGGCATGAACAACAAGCCCTGATGGACTGCTTGGTGCAGAGCCAGACAGGAGTGCTCTGCCTTCGTTATGCAGCTGCCTCACAGGTAAGACCTCCCAGCCCTGGAGCTTGGTGACAAGACCGCTGAGCAGACCCAAAGGAGTTTGCTTACATCTTTCAGAACCAACCCTGAGTTACTAGTCCTGCCAGAACTAGCCAACAGTGCTGTTTGGTGTCCCCTGCTCTATGTTTCTGTGACTGGTCCATGGCAACTGTATTACCTGGTTTTCCAAGCACCCTATTCCTCTGGATAAATGTAACCATGACACCGTATTGGGATGGCACCTGACTAACTGCTCTGCAAATACAGTCCCTGCTCCAGCTAGACTACTCTGAGCAGGAAAATTTTAATTCAAAATAAAGCCTTGTGGCCCAAACTAGGTTGACTAATTCATCCTTCTTTAGGCAGTTGGACAAAATTCTATAGCCCAACACACTACAGCTGCTCAGAAAGTGTCCTGTCCTACTGCCATTACTTTATCAATAGTTTAGTTAGTGGTAAAATTAAACTAACTGCATTTATTCAGTTTTCCCATCATGCTTGGTTTTAGTAATGTTTTAATAGTTGCAGAAAAAACTGAAAGGTGGTTCAGACAGTAAGCTGGTCTTTGTCCCTTTCCCCGAAGCACTGCAGTTGCAGGCAGAATTAATAGGAAACTCCAAGAAAGCAAGTGAGAGCTCATGTCATCTTATGCATCTATACACTCCTTAGAAGAATACTGCAGAAATGCTCATTGTCATTCTGTTTATGGTTCTGTCTATCCCAATACTGGCTCCAAGATTCTTTGTCAGTACCATGAAGTGCAGCCCCTCATATAGCCTGAAATTAGAAATGTGATGTTTACTCGTAACATACTAAAACAGCCCACATTGCCAGTAGGCCCAAACATTGCTGCAAAAGCCACAGATTGCTGTCCATAGAGCATCCCCCACTGCTGGCCAGGAGGGAGGAACAGAAGGACAGCTAGACCAACATTCTAGTGTTGTCTGATGCTTCTGTGGGTTACTTTCTTGTAGGGAATAACAAAGCACAAATCAACTTGAACACAGGAGAAATCTTTGTCATAGCTGTCTTTTTGTTCTTCATTATTTGTTTCTAGTCCCATTAACTTAGTCATCGTTGCTTAGATTTTAAAGAGTCAGAATTGTACATAAGACTGGTTTCAGACCAGATGCTGCGGGAAAAAAGAGTTCAGAGAATCGTTAAAGAAGACATCAGGAGTTATATAAAGCAGAATACTTCTCAGACTGTTAAAAACAGATTATTAACTTTTTAAAGTCAAACTAGTCTTACTAGGCTGTTAAATAAGGATGCCTGTTTCATATTTGCCTCTGTAACTTGTATCATGTGAAACAACTGAAATTATTCACCTTGTTTTCCCAATTATGTAAGATTCTTTACATTTCACTCAACCCACAATTAATTGGAAGTCTAAAAGCAATATTATGCTTACATCTTCTAAGCCTTGTTGCTATCAGATCACACATACACAGCCCTGATTACCCATATTATAGCTTTATGCCGCATGTATACTCAGTAATATAAGGAAAATACTGCTCTGAGACTGTGCACTGAAATGGAATATACAACGATAGGTGCGAAATAATGAATAAAAAAGAAAAGTGTCTGACTATACATATTTAGACCATCAGTTTTATATAACAAACATATATTTAACACATTAGTTACTTCTGCGCTTAGGTAAACCAAGCATACAAGAATATAAACTTCCAATAATTAACTCTGCAATCCCATTTTCATGATTTACACAACCACTAACTGATTCAGGCTTGTAACTCTTGAAATGAGAGAATTAGACTAATTTACCTTTGCAATACAGCAGCATGAACAACATTGTTGAGGGAATATGCTGAGATAATTTCACAACTGACAACTTTCTTCAGTTGTTGCTCTGTGTAGATGTATAGGACTCAAATATTTGCTACATCATATTCATTCATTTTCAACATCAAAGGTGTAATCATTATCATGCATGATTTGTATGATCATTTAAAAAAAAGTAAAACTGACAAAAATCACAGTAATGCAATGGTATATTCTATAGAGTCTAATTGAAACAAATTTTCCTTTATTTTTTTCTCATCTGGCTTAATCAGAAGCTGTTTTGGTCAGGAAGCTCAATAAGTTAAACCTACAGAAAGCCTTCCTTATAACTGTGTTGGCCTTTTTCACAGTGCCTGGGGACAGCTGTACAGTTGTAGGTGGTGTAATACTGTCACGCCATTAGCTAGCAGTTTAACACACAATATCTATATATAAAAAATTAAGTATCCAGTATAACTATATACAACCGAGGCCTGAAGCACCATCTAGTTGGTGATGGACAGAACTAAATGACCAGCAAGTAGCTAAACAAAACTAGTTGACGATACTTTAAAACTTCAGCATGACTCAGGGTATTGTTAGAAAACCACACTGCAGTGTCCTTCATTGCAATGTTTCTGGGAATAATGTCAGCAACTACTGAATATTTTTGAGCTGCCAAAGTCACTCTTGAATGTACTGATTTTGGATACACTGGCTACTTACCGGGAGCACATCAAAGATGCAGTGGCATCCCCCTTGGTTAAAATGCGCTAGCAGAACTGTCTTTGCAGAGGGTTCTTGAACAGTTCATATCCATCCTTACATTACCAACCATTTGGAAACCTTATCTAATTAAGTTTCTTACCAGTTGTCCTCATTAATGAGTGGACACAGTATGGAACCAAGGCAACTACAGTCAGAGGCATAGCTGCACTCTTACAAAAAGAGAGAATGTAGAACAAACACTCAGTATGAGTAGGTATCTTAACAAAATTATACAGCTGCAGTGTTGCTAAAGAAGCAGCTATACACAATATGCGGAAACTTGTCTTACAGCTATTTTTACCTTTGCAGCTAGTGATGAACATTTCAGAATTAATACCAAGACCTAAGCCAAAGAGTGCGCCTAAATTCCTCACCAGTCCAGCAAATGGAGTTGTGTCAATGTTTATCCAGTCTGGATTGGCACACCACTTCTTGGCCTTTGGAACAGACCATAGCAAGTCAATATCAAGAAGCTTGAGGACTAGATAAAAACCAAGGGCAAAGATGAAAAGAAACAAGTTTGTCTTGATGTACATTCTCAAGCTTGCTGTTTGAATAGCAGGGGTACGCTCAAATGCTTCTGCCACAAGAATGCCTGTGGATTAGAAAGTCAGTGTTACAGGGAACAAGACACTTGTATGTTGAAGAAGCACTTTTTACAGCACCCCTGTAGAAGTTGACTTTTGAAGACAGAAGAATATACATATGTATGTATATATGTATGTGTAAATATACATACATATAAATTCATATACATACACACAGAATTTGTGTATATACACAAATATGTGTATATTTCATGTGGTACATGAAAAAACTTTTCTCCCACTCATACCTGCTAATTTGAAAAAGAAAAAACGTTAAATGCCAAGCACCACATGTTTTTTGTATGAGATATGCCTTAGGCTTGACTGCATCTCCCAGATGACAACCTATCAAATATTAGGTGTAAACTAGAACATTCCTTTCCTAGAAGAGTTCTCCACTCAAAGGCTGGCCCCAGCAATGCAGATTTCAATACCAGTTCCCACTTGGGCTTTGAGTGTTGAAGGAAAAGACACAGAACACAACTATCTTCTTCCTTATTCATTTTATCCTGGTTGTGAAAAGGGACTGCAAGCTGTTAACCAGTGCTGCACAGGCCTCTCTGCATACGTGAAAGAGAATAGGAGCAGGCAGCTCTTGCTCCATGCTCTGGTCACCCTCCTTGAGATCAGATAGATACTAGAGAGACTGTTGATAGTTTGAACATGCTAGATATTGATTTGAAACATACTTACTTAAATAACTCTAAACAATGTACTTTATCTTTTTAAATCTCTCTGGGCAGTTTGTACTGCTAATTTGTTTTTTCCTCTGTTTTGCCCCAGATCTCTGGCCCAACATCTGTCCACACTGCATGCATGCTAGTTTGCTCCTGGACCCCACTTGAAATGAACCAAATGACACCAAATAGCTTCCTCCTGAGAGGACAGTCAGGGCCATATAGGAGCAATTTCCTCCCTGCTACTTTCTACACAGGCAGCACAGACAAAGAAAGATCAGATGTAGCCAGTACAAAACAGATAGTGCTAGCCTGTAGCCGTGTGGACAATAATGCAGTCAGCATCAACTGTCATGTGGACAAGGGCTCACTTCTTGTGTGATTACAAAGACAGCAGATTCACACTGCCTTGCAAATTTTACAATTAGGCTGTCATCAAACCCTTGATCTTCCAGAGAGTGCAAAGCACCACTGTAGCTGCAAGTTGAGTAGCACTACTGAAAATCTCTTAACTTCTTTCATATTCAGAATTTTTAGATTTTGCATATATGATGAAAAGAAAAGAAAAGAAAAATTAGCAACATTACCAGCAAATACTCCAAGAATAACTTGATGAGGGAAATGTGTTGCTATGAATACTCTCGAGATGCACACACTGATCTGGATAATCCAAAACATACTCCAGAGTAATGACCATGTCAGTCTGAGAGGGAAAAGGAATATGCTTAAAAATTAAGATATCTCACCTAGTAATTTACAGTGGCCCTGTTGTGTCAGGCTCATATTTTTACCAACCAGATGTTTACAAGTAGAGAAGTTTAGAATCATAGGATTAAAGACTGGAAGTCAGTACTAAAATACTAGCAAGAGTGGTTGCTCTTGCAGCCACATCCAGGGATGCAAGAACAGACCCCAGCAGTTTCAGATCTTGACGCTACTGTGTTTTAGTGATGAACGGCATTGATGGCAAGTTAAATCAGCACTAGTACCTTGAACACATTTAGCATCATGATGGCATATTTAAACATAAAAGATCATTAATTTGGTGACAAAATCCACATAATATGGGAACAACCTCGTCAAGCTTGGAAAGGACAGCCATCAAAGTAATTATAAGGCTTCCCCACAGAGCTGAATAACATGCTACACTGAACTCTGCCAACATTATGTGTTTACCTTAAAATGGGTTAAGAATGACAACTATCAAAGCAGTAAATTTCTGTACTAATCAAAAGATCCATCATGTAAAAACATTTAATAGAATTTAAAATTTCTGACACCAAAGACCTGACAGCCTTTAATAGAAGCTGATTCACAGATACTGCAACGCAATGACCATAAGTTAATAAATACTAACATATATAAATGCATAAATCTTCTTAATATTCTTTGTCTTCAGTTGAAATAAATCACAATAACGTTTTTGTTTGTTTGTTTGTTTTGTTTGTTCTTTACAAACTGGATAAAACTGACTGTGAATATTTGGTTAAAATAAGCCCATTAAAAATATAACATGCAGATAAACATCGGTACGAGTTACGATAATAGAAAGACACTGACCTGTGAAGGGTAACTGCTGACTTATCTTTCCACCTTATTGTGTAGCTAAGTGCTGCTGTTACCATTACATACCAGACACAGGAAGATCCCATGGCATGCCCAGATGGGCTTCCTAATAAAAACAAAAAGGAAATGTTCAAGCTAAAAATGAAGACTATAACTTTGGCATATAGAAAATGTCCGCTGGCAGTTACTCAGGCATCTAATCATTCAGGAAAAAAAAAGAGTTAACAAAGCTTGGAAGAATGTCAACTACTTCTCAAAAGTTTATTTTCTCAATATGAATTTTTCAGAATTCATCTATACAGAATCCAGAATATTTGCCAGAAATCAAGTAGGTAACAGCTTACCCATCTTATACTGGTGTGAGCTGGTATCTTCATTAGAAAGCATAGTATTTTTCCATGACTTAGGCTTGGATTGTGATTAAAAAATAGATCATCTAGCTGTTAATTGAATACTAATATATTTACAACGCTGTCATGTTTATACAGCTTTAGTTACCCATATTTTTTCCCCAAAGAGTCAGAGAAGTATGAAAAATATGGGATGACAAATGTAAGTAATGTGTATTTCTCCTGCAGGAACATGCTTACAGGGAATGTGTCAAACTGCTGTATTTCTTTCATATACCTCAAGTTATGGCATACCTCAGCTAATTGTAGTTGAAGACACCAGCATAAATTTGAGCAGCCACAAGCCTAATTTAACAAATACTCATGCTGAAATTTGAGCTGTTATTCTGGCATCTTGCTGTTATACACACTAGAACCCCTCTTAGGGCTGTAGCATACAATGTACAAGTTACATATGCATAGGTTACCTCATAATTTCAACATCATACAAAGTCATCATAAGTCACATCCCCTCCCCCCAAAAAAGCCACTATTTGTATTAAATGTATCCCTGTAATCTCCAACGTTTCTTACCTGGTCCAGTTTCACATGTTATAGGGAACTGTTCAAGGCATGGGCTTGACTGATTGGGATAAATCATTGTTTCCTGCACCCACCAGTATGGACGATGGCCGAATAAAATCCTAACAAAAATAAAATAAAATAAAATGAAGCAGAAATGCAATGAAAAGATTTTTATGTAAGAACAGCTCAGCAAAGCATGATAAATAATCTTACAATGAATACAAAGAGCTATACTGCCAAAATTATTCTATAACAGTGCTGTAGGTTCTTCTTGTCTTATCAAAATTTCATTTCGAACATATCTTAAATATCTTCACTGTGAATTCCTATCTTATAATTACAGGGGAAAGTCTACCACTACATCATTTACAGAATGTTTTCCAAACTTGAGGAACATATAGTAACCATCATTAGAAATAGTAAGTTTTAGAATAAACACAACTTCTTACCATTTAAATATGAGGTTGAACCAATCACCAATGACTGCCACCCATATCATTTTAGTACCAACCACTTGGTTGAGCTGAAACCAAAGAGGAAAATAAATTGAGAATATATTACGAGGATCTCCAACATGTGACATAAAATTAAGGAAATCCTGGTAAGCCCTGTAGTCCCTCTGTAAATGCTGAATGATAAGCACGCCATTGCTATGAAGGACATCCATCTTAATTGATTAAACTGTACTTGAAATATAGTAAAGTTCCTTTAATCTTAAGTTTCTAGTGAGGGAGAATATGAACCATGGAAGGGAGCTATTAAAAAGTGAGAGAAGGTGATTGACGTTGCCTTTATATTGTAGCGGTGGGGCGTACCCAGCCATTCCTGGAACACGTGGTTCCAAATCTCCGGGAAAGCATATGAGTCTGTTAGCACTGGAAAGCTTTTCTGTTTGCAAATTTTAATTGGAGGAAACTAAGTGAAGTACATGCTGATCAGCAGCAAATTGTGGGGAAAGTTTTGTGGAAACACAATGCGTGACTTATGCAATCCTTTGTATGAACAGTTGGAACATGTTTGCTTGAATTTTCACAGTTCATTTCTCTGCAGGATGGACATTAGTAATGTGTATACTTCATTAAGTGTTGCCTGTATAAAGGATAGAGAGAATACACAAATGATTGGTCTTTGCAGAACTGTCATTAAAGCTGTACATTTCAGTTTGAAGTAGAATTTGGTTACTGTACTGCATCTAATATGTTGCACAACACATTTTAAGTCACAGAAAATACAACCATCATCCATACACTAATGATTCTGTTGGACAGTAGATTCACTTTTAAAGCAGTAATTTTCTCAAAGCGCTGAAAAACAATTGTTTCCTTCATACAAGAGGCCATGTTAATCCAGGGCACACTGCAGATGAAGCTTAGTCTCTGAATCATCTCATTCAGCATCGCCATTCTCACGTGTTGCTTACACTACGCAAGCGTTGCACACCTCTGCCAGGAGCTGAAGCCTGACCTACTGCAGACCCCTTCTTGCTGCCCTGCCTAGCAGAAACGAGACCTGCTTCGCAAATCAGAGCAAGGGTGGAATGGGTGATTGTGTTTTCCTGAAGTATTTCCAAGTGAAGCTTTGGCTTCCCCAGGACGAACAAGAGGAAATAGAGATTCTTCCAGACAGTGAGATTTTAAGAGTACACAGCAAATAATGTATCAGCGTATTAGATCTACCAAGATTAGTATTAATAACTATAGCGTAGGAAAAGATCACGTTCATTTGTGAGGTGGCTACATGAGAAACGTTTTTTCCCCTATAGATTAAATGGATTCCCAAAGTCTGATGATACCATTGCCTGATATGCAATCACTTGCAACATGCAACGGAAGTTCAGTTCCTTACCAGGCTCTACTATTCAGGCATATCTTCTATCAGAGGTAATCTGTGCTTCTGAAACAATTACAACCAGAAAACAAAAGCAGCTGTATGTATTCACTGAGCACTTCCCCACTGCTTTCTTCATGGCACTTAAGGCTAAACAATGCAAACTGAGGAGACAGAGATATGAACTACTTCACGGGGTTTGCTGAAGAGAGACTTAACGGCTTAACACGGCCTGATGAAGTGTAGTCAGGGAAGTCACACGGAAACATTAAGTAGATTCAACAAATAAGGCATGATAATTAAATGGACTTAGAAGACCTCTCTTCCTGACACAATCTCACATTTACTTGGTTATTAATAGTCTGCTTTTAGAAACATTTTAGCAGATGTAAATCCTATACTGTTTATTGCTATCAGTTGCATTGAGCCATGTAGAAAACCTTAAAGTTAAAAAAAAGAGATTTAAAATTCTCTGCACTGTTTTGGAATAACTACTAAAATACTTTCCTGTACATTGAATTATTCACTTCCATTGGTGTCACCTGATTTCAAAGGAAACCCTCAACATAATCATTTCCCAGCTTTTTAGCTGCAAATCTGTGTGTGTGTGTCGGGGGATTGTTTCTTGCTATGCCCTACCGCTTATATCTCTTCAGGGAGTCTGGGAAGAGGACTGCCATACAAATGATCTGGTGGAAACTAACTTTCCCTCTCCCAGATCTTTAACAAGTAAACAGCTATTTGAGAAAAATGTTCCTGAACAAATCATTTCTTGGGAAAGAGGAAATGCCCCTTTATTACAAATTTAAAGCAACTCTCCTTTAAGGGTAAGTAGTACTTATAATAACAACAACAATAAAAATCACTCTTTTACACATATCTGGGTTTAGTGTGTAAAAAAAGTGGAGAATCTGAACCTTTCATCTGTTTTTCAGTCTAGTTTATGAAGAATAATTAGCTTTAAGTAGTAACGTAAATATCAAGTCGGTGGCTGAGTAACAGCCATCTTATTTCTAGTATGTATTTAAAACAGCAACTGTAATGAGGTAAGTCTAAATAATTATTGCTCTATTAGGACAAATATTTTGCAATAAGTTTCCATCAAGATACAATTTAATGTCCTCAGGAGAGATCACAAAGTAATAAAATAGGTCACCTTCCAGTCTCTCTTGAATGCCATCTTTATTTAACAGTATCAGAAAAGTTGCCTCTCTGACACGAGATGTGCAGGACCACTTCAATAACTTTCACGTTTTGTATCATTTCTGAATATAAAAGTATCCACCCACGGTTACCCACCGGGATTGTGCTGCATCTGCTCAGGCTGAACCCTCTTCCTTGGACAGAACCATTCTGACACACTTTGGTTCTCCAGAAACTTCGCTGATATAATGTTTGAAGGTATGTCTTGGCAACATTTCAGTAAAGTAACCTCTTTTAGTACAACTGCTGAAGCATTCCTGATGTTAATTTTCATTGTAAATATTTTGCTGCTGCTTCATATGCTGCTAATTATCTTTCTGCTTCGACAGAAAGCTAAGCACCTTAGACATAATGAAGACAATCATGCTGTTAACAGATAACAGCAAACATATAAATAAGCTTTAATTTTCTCCTACATTCCTTCTGACTGTTTCAGCAGCATGTTCATTTTAGCAGGAGGTTTTTGGAACAGGTAAGAGAGTTTCTGTGAGAGAGTTCAGGCAATGCTCTCATGGTGCCTGGAAGCACTCACGATCCTGCTTCATCCAGCAGGCAAGCAACAGCTGACGTGAGTCATCTGCTGTCCCGTGTGTGATATTTGGCAACCTATAAAAGTCTGAGACCCTAAAGATTTTCTTAGCTCCAGTGACCAGCAGAGAAATGATGGAGAAACATGTCTTGAAATATTGTATTTAATAACTTGTTTAAACTCCAGCAATGGAGAACTACTTCCTCAATAGGCTTTTTTTCCCCACTTTTTCCATGCAAAGCACTGCAAAATGCATCTGTAAAGCACCTAGTCTTTTGAAGTCCCTTGAGATAATGTATGAAATAAAAACTATTTGCTGTATTTTAGTAAGTGGAAGTGTGAGGAAAGCTAGTGATCTGTATAAAATAGTCAGAAAGTGTGGGCAATTAAGTTTTTTATCAAAGCTTTTGACTTGTTTGGTCTTTACACAATCCAAAACCAATGTTTGGTCTTTACATGATTAGATGAGTTCTTAGTGGAATGCAAAACCCTTTAAAATCGTATCTGTTCACATAAAGATTTTTTAATTTATTGATAGCTTCTTGATTTGTTTTAATTTCTAAGACATGCAAAAACAGAGACTATCCAAAATGTTACATATTATTGGTAAAAATATAGAAACAAAAATCACGTTGATGAACCACAGAACGGAGGACAAAATGTTTACAGCTACTTTACACCTACACATCAGAGCAAACATTACATAACTGATGTCAGATGTTGCTAAGCAAATGTTTGCAAGGGAAGGAAAAACCGTCAAAGCAAACATTTTCTAAAACACTGTTAATGGAGGCCTATGTACTAGGCCTAACTTTCTGCTACATTATGTTTAGTTAATTGAACAATAACGTTAATTTCCACATCAGTGTTTTCATTGGCACTAGACCGGCTACAAGGATTAACTAGCAATTTAGTACGTTCACAAGTAAACACTGTACACAACAGCAGACAACTATTTTCTTAGGTATGAATATTTTCCAAATGGAACCACTGAGAAGACATATCTTAATTTTAGATTTAAGAAGAGAATAGTCTTTCAAGAAGCTCTTACTTTCTTTCCATATTTCATGCCCTGACGCATTCCTGATTGGACCCATGCTGCTCCAGTTAAGGTCAGACTTCTCCAGGGCTGGACTGACCAGTGGAGGTTTAGCAAATGGTAACACGAACCAGTTGCTTTCTCTTGGTTCTGCCACCTTAATCTAATCTTTCCTAGTTACTATATTTCTTTACTCCTTGGTATAAACTTTAGTCTGCAAATACAGCTGACTAAAGAAACTCATGTTTGCAGTGTAACAATAACTGCCAGACTTTAGTACTTGTCTATATTTGTGTTTGTTTGTATGTGTAATAGTGTAAATGGTACAAACAATGCATGGAATACAATTCTGGCATGTTCCTGAAGAAGCCAAAGCTAAAAAATGCTAGTTATTATAATTTAAAGTATGAAAAGCTACTTTTTAAATATCACAAGCAACCTGGAGTTTAACAGTGAATTAAAAAGTATGACCCAGCCTTCAAGTTCCATAAACTGTGAGCGGAAATGGAGCCCAGACCCATGAAGGCAACAACCTGAGCTACAATTTTTTTGTTCCCTTTCCCATTAGCTCACTGCCTTATTTATTGTCATTCACTAGTCCCTGAAACTAACCTATGCCAATCATAGCCCAGTGATGTTAGAAACCGGCAAGAGAAATAGCTGAGTCTGCTTATTAGCACCAGCTCCGCCATTTTGTGTTCCCCTAGCAGTTTCCACCTAAGCCGCAGTTGCTCCCCCATCCTGAACTGCAGGATGCAGTTACCTTAGACCTACGTCTGATGCAGAGCTATGTCTGGCCCTTACCTCAGCACCAGAATAGCCCAGTAAGGACTTGGAGCTGGCCATAAAATAAAGCAACAGATCTCTGCTGGCAATAGCCTGCCCCTCAGTTTGGTTGAAGGTATCTGTCACTCTGCAGCTGTCATGACATATTTTGGAACCTTAAGTTTAACCAAGTACCTTGGGGTTACACATACACCCACACAGAGCTGGCAAATGCTGAGAAGGGGTAACTCGGTACAGTTACATTGCCTACAGCAAAGCTTGCAATGCTAGAAACAGGGTGAATCACTGTCAAAACTTTCTTCCATACATGACTAATCTGTGGCTTGAGTATGCCAGACATTTAGAAAAAACACATTTCAGAACAAATGCCTGGGCTGAAGTTATGGTAAGGTTAGGTTAGTTTCTGATGGAACCAGACTGTCAAAAGACATTAGAATTTCAGACTTGTTTAGATTAGGTAAACTTGTATCTGCTTAATGACTGGGTCTAGGAAAAATTCATATTCAGATAGTTATGAGCTCAAATAACAAAGGCTAGCTGTGTCAGGGGCAACATTTAAATTTTATACTGTCACTGTTGACTCAGGGAAAAGAATACTATAAAAAAGCCATGAGATATGGGCTCCACAATGCCCAAATCTATGTGTGGCTTGGCAATCATCCTTTAACTAGCCCAACTTCTGTACATTTAAGTCTCAAGCAGATAGGGAACATTGGTCTAATGCTAGTTTTTGGACTTGAACTGAGGAAACTGGAAAATGGAGAACAGATGTCCAAGTCAGATGAGACAGAAATGCAATGGGGTTTACAAGTGCTACCCACCAGCAATAAGTTATACAATAACAACACAACCAGTAGTTAGGGCTCTCAGCTCAGACTTTGCTTTGGGTTCCACAGAGAGAAAAAGTAATTCTTGGTTTCAGACAGCAATCCTCAAAGCTTTACTAAATTTACATTTTGTGATCATCTGAATAGCACTTAAGTAAGTTAAAGCTAGAAATTCATTAGCCATGGTAGCAAAACGATTAGTAAGTAGCTTCCATGATACACCGAAGGTTGGTACCTGGGGTCACAAACTGGCGCTTGTCCAGAGCCAAAAGGGCACGCTGGAGCCGAAAAACACGAGGTGTGGTGCACCACGGGCATTCACGGCGCCGGAGGCTGATGACAACGGCGTGACTGGGTACAGGCGGGGCTGCTGACTGTTTGCGCTTATCCCAGAAAGGACTGCAATTTCCTCTCTGCGTGTCTCCCTTCACGACAGCTAAGTATCTCCACACGTAGGAGACAACTCGGGCTTGGGAACTAAAAGGTGTTTGGGAGAGTCACAAACCTCAGGACTGGGTTGCGCCAAGTATGTTCTCTGAATAAACGTAACTAGATATTGGAAACAAGTTCTAGCTTCAGCTCGCCTGTTCCACAGCTCGAGTGTGACTGCGTTCGCCACTGACAGCGAGCGTGTGCACGGGGCAAGTCACACAGCCACGCGCGGCTTTTCTCCGGAGCCGCCGGCGCGGCTCAGCACCCTGCCGCCCGCTCGGCGGGCTCTGACGAAACGTTTTCGCTCTGACAGGCTTTTCGCAGCGGAAGGCGAGGGAACTAGGGACTCTCCCCGCCTCACAGCTGCCTCTCCCGGCACCGCCACCGCCACGGCCCCGAGTTCCCCACGCCCCGGCCAGGGCCGGCCCCTCACGGCGGCTCCGCCCCGGGGGGGCCGTTACCGCGCCAGCGGCTCCCAACACCCTCTGCGGCTCCAGTCGCCAGCAGACAGGGGCCGAGCCAATCAGCGGCGTGCTTGTTGGGAGGCGGGCGAGAGGCGGTGCCCAGTGAGAGAGCAGCCGTTGGGGAGGCGGGAAGGCGCCCGCCGTTTGAAGGCCGGGGGGTGCTTCTGCCGGTCCTGCTCCGCTGCGCTGCCGGCGAGGCCCAGCTCCGTGCGAGCCCCCAGGAGGGCGGCGAGGGGGTGGGAGCGCATTGGCGGCAGGGGCCCGCCGGGGGGGCTGTCGGTAGCGTCCGGAGCTTAGTGCGGGGCCTCCTAGCGCGGATAGCCGTCGCTGCTGGGGTGGCAGAAGAAACCTAGCTTCCACCGTCGCTGGTTGGTGTGGTAACAAACAGCGAAAACACCTTGTAGGAAAAGGCCAAGGGGGATAAAAACAGCCCCGAAGCTCTCTCCTATAATTGTTGGTTACAGCCGGTCTCGTGTCTTGATGCTGTATTCACTTATATGTTTGTTGTAGCATTATGTCTAATGTAAAGGCAGAAGATGAAATAATCCTCGTTGAAAGGGAAATGAAAGAGTTTTGGACCGAATTAAAAAACACTTATGGCACTGAACAGATCAATCAGACTTTAGCACTGAGAGACTCATGCAAGGAGTCCATAAAAGTGCTTTCAGGTAAGAAGGCTGTACGTTCACGGTATCCCTACTTTTTCCAAGTTATCGTTAGACTTCTTCGGGTAACTGAAGTCTCCTTCCCTTGCAGAGAAATGGTCCAAGAAGCTAAAAGAAGGGGACCTGATGATTGATAAAATTAAGGAGTATAGAAATGGTACAGTATGGTGTTTTATTTATTGACTAGCATTTCTAAGATTAACTTAATACAGCTGAATAACATACTTATCTTCCTGCTTTAAAAGGTAAACTGCAAAGTCAGAATGAAGACAGAATTGAAACAAAGCATATTCAGTTACAGGATGTAAACTGCAAGTCAAAAGCAAATTGTTGGAGAATTTCATTGATGATACAAAAAGATAAAGATTTGTTAAAAGTTTTCTATGTAGTGTTTTCAGTGCTTAAGAATGAACAAATGATTACACTTAAAACAACAAAGTACCAAAACTTGCTGACTGCAATAGGAAAAACTAAATTACTTAGTAAAGTTAAATATTGTGAGGCTACTTATGCCTCTTCTATATTAATAATAGAATACAGTGAGCTTATCAGCCTAGGATTTGCTAGTCTGAATTTTGTAACTGAATTTCAGAATCTCAGGTAAAAATAGTTGAAACATGCAATACTAGGCAGTGTTTCCATTCCATACTTTCTGTCAAAGAGTTTCTGTGAACAGGATCTATCATCCTCATGCTTTGAAGATGTAAATTATGTCTGGCTGCAGAAATAGACTGCATATGATTGCAGTATCAGGGGAGCTCCCTACTTTGTAGCTTTACCTCTAAATAACTTTTACTTTATCCTGGTATTTGATGCTGTCAGTATAGATATGCAGACTTCTCTATCCAGCTGAGGTAGCATGCGCTTCACTAGATTTTATTCAGTCATCTCAAACAATATATGTAAGCACTAAATAGTGGGAACCTAATTAATCAGCTGTTATTGTTCATATTTTCTTGCTTCCTTTCAGAGATTCTTCAGCAGAACAAACACATATCAGAAAGCCAAGAACATTTGACAGAAATAAAATCTAACCTAAACCATGAGGAAGAGCAAAAGAAGGAGTTGACTGACAGTATCCAAGAGCTTAAAGAAGAGTTGACGAAGAAAAAGGAAAGTAAGTAGATGTTCTTAATTAGAGGAGGAATTGTTTTCAACACTTGTTCTTGATGGGCTTTTCTACTGTTTAAATTTTTTTTTTGTGCTTTGCTAACCTTTACTTTGATACTTCTGGTGGCTTTTAAAATTCTAGTAATATCTTCTAAAAACAAGGCCGCTAAGGAGAGAGTGGAACAACTATGCAGGTCTAAAGAGTTGTTTGAAGAGCGGCTTGGACTGGAAATACGTAGAATTCACGGTAAGTTTCTTTAGTTTCCTTGGTTTCCATGTGCAGTGATCAATGTGGTTAATGTTGGATTATGTAGCGAAGAATATACTAGCTCACACAACTGAAGAATTGCCTCAAATATACTTACTTGGGTTTGTCTAGTGTATTGTACTGAGTCATCTTCCACTCTTAATTACACATTGCTTACACTACTCATCACTGACACTGAGTGCTGATTGATTAGCAGGCATAGCCTCAGCCTCAGACTGTAGCTCACAGCTGCTTTTATTGTTGAAGAGCAGTTCAGATGTCTTTGTAAAATTGGGGAAGATAATGGTTGGTAACCTTGCCAACCCCAAGTAAGCTATTCCCACTCTTTAGCTCAGATATTACCATTGTCTCTCAAATGGCAGAAGATGACATATTAAAACACATTTGTCTTGCAGAGGGACCAGGTTTGCTGAATTTGCGAGTATTGTAAGAGTATTAATTAAAGCTGTCTTAATATAATGATTTTTATTCATCACTGTGACTCTCCAGTAAAGGTTAATGGTGTTAATGAATACTGTTTGTGTTTGCTTTAGATGAGCAGTTACAGTTTATATTCAGACATATTGACCACAAAGATCCTGACAAGCCATACGTGTTTACCCTTTCCATAAATGACCAGGGAGATTATGAAGGTATGTGAATTTTAAATCCTTAAATAAGAGGACAGAATGTGATGTGCATATTTGAAAAAATGGAGAGAAAGTATAAGTAGTTTAGTTGTGATCTTTATCTTCTAACTTATGAACGAAAAATTTTGCAGCATTAATATATTTTAATGAAGTTTCTCATTTGTTTATATGAAGACACATCTGCTTATCTGCACTCGTCCATTTGTGGACTTGCTGTTTACTTAGTACTGAGCAAAGCATGAGAGAGAGATACAGGGATAGATGAATGCTTCAGTTTGTAGTTTGTTGCTTCTTCCTTTTATGCTACAGTGAGTATCTATGTTGACAGGCATATTTCAATCCGCTTGAGAAGCCTAGCGGACAGAAAAAAATAAGTTCCCCACTATTAACTCTGTACAATTGTGTGATATGGGAGAAAGACTGAAACTAGAAATCCAGAATTCCTCTTCTGTAAAAATATAGCCTTTCAGATCTTAAAGCTGTTTTTGCGATACTGTTTGTGAGTTACAAAGACCAGTAGCAGTAACCTGAGTACTGTGCTGAGCTGCTTCTAGAAGAATGCTCCAGTCTCTCTGCTGTGCCTCTAGGTATGGACTTCAGTTTTTACTAATTCAAGTCTAAAGTGTGCTGAAGTCAAAAGTTTATCACATGCTACATCAGTTTTCAGTCTTCCCACCTGCAGAGCAACAAAAATGTTTAGGAATGGGCTTCAATTTTTGAGGCAGGCTGGGAATTGCTATAAGAATCGAAGCAGGAGCACAAGCATTGAGTGGGAAGTCTAGAAATCAAAAAATAATTGTTCTTTTGAGGCTTTGTCTTCACTAAAAGAAAATGATTTAATAGATTCCGCAAAAATAATAATGGGAGAAGCTAAAACACACAAAGGTGGCAGACTACATTGTATTTCATAAGCCTGGAAAAAACACTAATACTGAATTTTTGAGAAAAGTAGTCTAATTTTTTTAAATCTTTGTCATTTTAGTGACTTCCTGTACTCCTCCTCTGGACTGTATAGCAGAGTTCCAGCTGAAAGTGAGAGAAACAAACAATTTTTCTGCATTCATTGCTAACATCAGAAAAGCTTTCACTGCTTTATCTTATAAGCAGTCTGCCTGAAATTAGCTTATAACTCTGTTTCTAGCTGTAGAGCACTTTTATTTTTCCTTCCTGTATTGTGAAAGTATCTATTTATCCATGTCTTACTCTAAATTCTAAATAAAGAAAAATAATGAAAACAGTATTTTAGTCCACTACCATCTAGAGACATTTTCGATCATTCTCAGAACAGCTACTCCTTCTCAACCAACTACTTCCTTAACTGAATGTCTCCAGATACGTAAATTTGGATCCAGTAGCAAGTAGCTAACTTTCATTGAGGCTTTCATTTCAGAAGTTTGCAAAAGATGGGTAACATAGTATTTCTGTCTGTGTTCTGAGATAGTCATCCCAACAGAAGAGTGGAAGCCAAATGAGCAGCCGTGGGAGGTGGGCAGGGTTGTCGCACAGTAGTAAAACAAACAAAAAATCTCACAACAAAAAACCTTTGTGCTAGTCATAATGATTTAAAAAAAATATTTTTTTCTGAAACAGGATAGGCAGATTAGCCTCTCAGTTTCTTCACCTGATGGGAAAGTACCTCTCTTGACAGCTAACTTTTTTTCTTTTCTTATGCTTCTGCTGCATTTATTCTTTTTTTTTGAAGCCTGGTTTTACTTTTGATCTTTCATGTGTGATACAAAATAGGTTTTGCCCATTATATTTTATATTAAAAATTGCTGGTCTTTCCATTTACTGATGGAACTATAGCAGCACTCACTGTTCTTGCCTCAAATGTATAATCTTATGCTGTGGGGGGGTCAGGGGGAACCCACCAAACCAAACTCTATTCCTATGCCTTCATCAGCTTCTTATTATGTTAGACCTGGACATTTAAATCTGATGATGCTTACTCTTACTACAGTTGAGAATATTGCCTGGTCTCATGTGAGCTGTATTTTAAATCACTTAGCTTGTATAAAGCATAACAGCACTACTTGCTGGATGGAATATGCACTCAATCTTCTATTAGATAGCAAGTGCATCTTAACAAAAAATAGCGACCCATGTCTGCATGTGTTCTCCAAAAAAAAAAATAGAGAACCTTCCATTTCTTCTTCCTGGTAGGACATAATCTACTATTTTCTAAATAATGCATCGTTTGCTGTGGTATACCCTATTGATTTCTTCCTATGTTAGAGCTAGCTGTAACAAAGGAATAGTAAGAATGGTAAAGGTGCCAAATGATTGATTACATTACAATTTTAGAACTGAATGGCAGCAGAGACTACTATGCATTTCTGTATTGCCATTTCAGATGAAATATATCCTTAATTTCTGCCCTTTCCATAAGCCTCCATGTACTCTGTGAGAAAGTTGTGTAACAGAATGGGACAAACAAAAGCAGTCTGGGAGACTGCCTTCAAATACTAGGTCTAGTTGTCCATCAGCAGATTTTGCCTCCTTTTCAACCATACTAATATGAATATTTAAATAGCAGGTATTTCTTTCAAGTAATTGCTTTTACCAAAAGAATACTTTAGACGCTTTCATTTAGGTCAGTAGACTGGCTAGTAGCTGTACTGGCTACTTACAGCTTAAAAAGCTCTGTACTTCACACTTGTCTTCCCTCACAGGAGCTGTGACTACTGCATTACCCCACTTTGTTGGTACCTCCTCTTCCTCCTTGTACAGACGCCCTCACCCTCCATGTTAGAAAACCCCATTCCTTCTGGCTTCTCATTAATGGCATCACCCCTCTAATCTAGAATGCCTGTATTCATTTTGAAGCATACTCCTGTCCTTCTCCATTTGCCTGTGCCAAGCAATTCTTAGTTGTGCTGGAAGTAAGAGCTTTAGGATGCTCAACCAAATATTTAACAGCTGTTGTATGGAAGCAAAAAGACAGACGCTATGTAGCCACCTCATTTCCATGTTTTCAAATGGAGCTTTTTATTCATTAAGGGTGTAGATATTGCTTAGATGCACTCATAGTATATTTGATTTGATTGTCATCGTCACAGAGTGAAAAAATTACTGAAACATGCTCTGAGTAATAAAGACATGCTCAGACTTACTGCTATTTTCTTTTCATCTGCCATCATTTCTTCTTTTCATGTTCATCCCAGGCATGAGTAGTTGGTTTATTGCTTCTAACAAAATTACTTTGCCAAGATTGCTGTGCACAGAACATAAAACATATGGCAACCACTGCATTGGAATTTGCATGCTTAGGAATTATTTGATAGAAAAGATGATGTGCCTGGTTGTAAATATTCTGTGCATATCCCTAAAGCAACCATTAAAGTTTAAAATGTTTATTGTATGTAATTTAAACCTTTACAACTCCTTTTGGAGTTTGAATAATGAACCTGTTTGTATTTACCAAGGCAAATCAGATGCAGATCTTGCTTCCTCTGGATAAAATGCCAGGCATTCCAAAAGCACGTAAAAGCTAGAAAGAAAGTGTACACAATAGATTTGTTCCTTCACTTCTTATAAAATATGAAGTAAAATTAGCTTGTGACATCCCTGAAACAGTCTTTATGCTACTTGAAGATTTGTCTTAAAATCTTAAAACCTTTGTGCCTTTATCAATTGCACTTACTTAACGCTTTCAAAACTTCATACACTGGAATCTGTGGCAATTTGGAATTTAGTTTGTTATGAAGTTGCACAATACAGCTATATCCAATAATAGCAGGGACAACTAGGATAATAATATGACTCAACAGATGCAGTTATTGGGACCCCAGTGTACTGAATAGCACACAGACTGAAACGTCCCAAAGAGCTTATGGGACAAGCTCTTGAGCTTTAAAAGCAAAATGCAGCTTAGGGACCATGACACAGTCAACCATCTCCCTCCAGTTGGTGCTAGTGCTCTATTAGCAGGATCAGGTTTATCTTGAAGCAGACATAGATTCTGTTTTAGTGAAGGTCAGGAAAAGCTTTTCTTTTTTCATACATCAATTTGCCGAACCCTGAATATTGCTTTCCCTTTCAAACCATTTACCTGTACTTAGCTACCAAGGGTCAAGCCTGAAATGCACTGGCTAGCAACTACTGCTGACCATAGAGAAAACTGCTGATACACACCAGCATGTATGCTCAGCGCCTCATCAAATTTATCTCGTAATGTAATGCAAAAATTTGGAAAAAAAGTGTAGAATTTACTAGATATTGAAAATGCACCATGAAATTAAGGACTATAGGGAAGACAAAATAATATTAAATATTAGTAACATACTAAGTGCGTTTAATCACAATCATTGTTTGTATGCTAGTTGGAGGTCAGATTTGAAAAGAAATCAAATTACTTTAACAGTTGTTCTGGCTAACAGAAGTTTTATTATACACTTACTCAAGGAAGAGTGGAGGTGGTTAAGATGAGTTTGTTGACATTTTTCATAAACCCTCCTGCATGTTGCTAGACATTTTAAAAAGCAAACAAACAAGTATTGGCTACACTTGTGAAAATTAAGAAAGACATGGAAGTTATGCTGCGCTTATCATATTTCAACTGTTTTATATTACTTGCTATTTTCTCTAATGCTTCAATAAACTTTGTGAATTTATTCAATGTCCTGAAATTGTCTAAATTAGTCCTGTCATTACAGTACTCTAAAATCACTATGCAGTCAGTTGTGAGTGATTGATAACCTTTGAAAATCCCTGCTGAACTAGATATAACAAACATATGTGTACATCCAGTCTCACAGGCAGATTACAGTATGTTTTTTAACTGTATGAATAAACTACACTAAATAATTGTGGTAGTACTCTTACCTTTATGAAAGAAATAGTTGCAACCTGATTACATTAAGCTTTACTGCTGAAATAGGATTGCATGCTGAAAGGCTGGGGGGCACAGCTTTGATTGCCAGATGGTGAGACTTCATTCTTGTTCTTATTACCCCTAATCAGTCTAACAATTATACACAAAGAACACTTCAGAATCTTGAGCTTATAAACAAGTTGTTCCAGGAGAAGCAGAGGGAATGAAGCCTGATTTCCTACAGATCAGTTTTCGTCCTTAAATGGTGCCATTCTCTTCACTACAGTATCTCAGCTCTTTTTTACAACCTTCCTAGTGGATGAGAGCCCGCACCAGCCCTCAGTTATGCTAGTTTATCATCTGGTTGGCTGCTGCTAAAACAGTAGGATAATGGTTGCACTCTGCTTACCCTTCCTTCAGTGCAGAGCATTGATTTGTGGTTCTCTCCTTCACCCATTTGCTGATTTCTAATACACTGTTGAAACGATTGCTGAAGCGAACACTGAAGCGATAGCTGCAACACTATTTCCTTTTCAAATTTGGGTTAAATCAAGCAATGGATTCAAAAGTTGTTACTATGCTATAAATAGTGTTTAAACGTGCTAGTGCATACTGTTTTTTATATGACCTTATGTATATTTTAAAGTGGCTATGCACTGAAATGATAAATTGAAAGAAGATACAATTAGTGTTAATCCGATTTCCCTACTCTTCAGTCACAGCATGTTGAACAATGCTAATTGCTATTGACTCACCTGTTGGTTTTGTGACTCTACATGGAAACATGCTCTTTGACTGACTTGAGTCAATGAATTGTTTTGCACTGAGTACTGGATCATGGGTTCAGTTCTTCAGTATCCTGTATCTTCTGCACCAGAGCTTCACCTAGAATAACTGGCTTGGCAGAGAAACAGGTCTGTTGAATGAATACTGACTATCTGTTGCTATTGTTTTGATTTAGAAGCGTGTTACGTTTACTTTACACTGATGGCAATTATCATAAAAGATTCCAGGCATTTAAGACCAGACTGCATACGTCAACTTTTTGGTAAGCAAGGAGAATGCAGAAGCAATAGAGGGGTGACCTTGTGGGTGGTGTACCAGCTGTCTAAGTTAAAGCACAATTCAAAAAAATGTTTATCTCATACGTTAAAAATAAAAACAGGCAAATAACTAATATTTAATCTTCCAAATGAAGCTAACAAGAGAGATACTTGCTTGTCTAACTCCATGTCTGACACAGCCTCATTAATGGAAAGACAATGCAGCAAATTGATAATTGTATTCTTTTAACATTAGCTGCCAGTAAGAGCATGACTTACTGACCTGTATTATCCTATACTTTATGCAAAGGCAGACAAGCCATCTGATAAAATCATGTTTCTAAAGGAAAGAGGAAAACCTCTTCTGACATGCAGTCCTCAATGCTGTCATCTGCAACTCTGCAGCAATTATCTGTCATTTTAGGCTCCAGCCTTCTCTAAAGTTAGCCCATGATTCTGACAGTCTGCTTGGGACTGTATTACAGTAGGCACCACCTTCACTAAGTGCTCTGCTAATGGCATTGCAATGAATCAAGAATACCAAATTTGCAGTCAATGTTCATGCAATTTACATGAGAAAGTTGGTTTACTTGCCTCAGCTGGTCCTGCTGAAGTTTCTCTCCACTATTGTTCTCAACTGTATTGGCTGGTGCCGAACAGGAAATCCAGAATACAAAGAAAGAGAACAGGATCGAGAAAGAATAAAGGGGAGTGAAGATAGCACAGAATGGAGGAGTCCTAATTAAATGAACAGATCCCTGCTTTCTGAGAATATTCCAAAAGTCTGGTCACAAACACTGCTGATCTTATTCTTCTGATCCGAAAATACATGGTACGTAATCCAAGAGGCTTTGATGTTGGCAGCCATAGCAGGGTAATATCTTTTCTAAGGACAGAGCAAGTTCTTGTTCAATTGCTCTTTTGTGCCTCTGCAAGCACAAGTAATTCTGCCCGTGCTAAGAGAGGCCTTTCAAATGAAGTATCTTTGTTACTTACAATGGTAATGACATTAACCAGAGACCCATGAACAAGGAAAGTCTTTACCTCCTAGAAGAAGTTTTGGGAGCCTATTTAACCATCAGAGTGGGTTAGCACAGAGAGGAGGCTGCTAAACACTACCCCTTGTAAATGTATTGTACTAAATTTAACACTGATTTGGAAAGAAGAGCAAAATTATTCCCAAGGTACAAAGGCATGCTTTCCTGTAGCAGAACAGCAACTACGGTATGTTCCCATGTACTGAGAATGCAGTGATGCTGCCAAAAATATTTCTGGGATTCTGAACTGTGTTCAAGTTCAAAACAAAACCAAGAATGATATGAATTTTGCATGACTTTGAGTTTGGTTGTAAACATGCTGGGCACCTCTGTGACATCCACTTCTGTATGTAACAACCTTAGTCTTTACTTCCTATAGCCCGGAGGATGTGTAGAAAGATACACACCTTGGTACATCCAATATACCAAATAAAATGTTAAATAATTGTAAAAGAGACCTACTGTCATTATATGCACAGAAGACTTATAATGAATCCAAAGCTGTATAAAGATGTTGAATGATCAGCTGTAATAATATTGAGAAATGACATGCAGTCACTATGCATTTCCTTGGGAATGGATGTGATTACTCAATCATTTTGTTAAAATGCTAGCACTTAGTGTACTTACCGAGGTAAGAGAACAACAGTAATCTATCAGCCTGTTCATCAGGGCTTGAAAGAATATGTTAAAGTTCGAGCACTGGCCCAAGCTTCTGGGGAGTTACTACATCACTCTCTGCATCAATTTCCCCATTTACAAAATGGAGGTGGATGCCATTGCTATTCCAATAGAGTTTTGAGAGCCTGAGCTCAAGTTTCATTTGGGTGTGATATCAAGCATTAGAAATGTGCATCCAATCTTGCTTTGATTATGCAGTAATTCTATTCAGATGGCAGCTGATAATGTCACACTTAGCAATCCATTTTTCCTCTTCCAAATAGTATTGTTAGAAGTTTTATAGTAGATACCTGTCAAATCTTACAGATGAGTTCTTATATAAGAATTCTTATACGCCAAACAGCTCAGTTTGTGCTGGATGTTTGGACTAGCAAGAGTAGCACATACTATCAAAATGGAAGATTAACTATCATCAGTCTCAATGATTCATATACTCTTTATTTTAAAAAATTAAGTTCTTTAAAAAAAAAAAAAAAGGATTGTGATAAGAAAGGGGAAGAGCTATTTAAAGAAGCTCATGCAATGAGGAAACTGCTGCTAGTCTGGACAGCAGTCCCAGCTGCTTTTTACATCTGCCTGGTCCAGGGGGTACCACGATTCACATCACTTCCTCAACATTCCCGAAGGACCAAATGTTGTGTGTACTTCTTAAGCGATCTGAACTACTGATCTGCAAGTGCTTTTCTGCAGTTGGCATATAGATTAGGTTGCCCTATATAATAACGGCTACAGGCACTTGTCTCACTTGGAGATTGATCAGTGAGAAACCACATGTAAATATAAGACACAGTAACATCTAAATGTTTTGGCCAAATTAAATTTAAATTTAAATTAGATGAGAGATTAGGCAAATATAACCATAAAATAGCAAACCTTTCTGGTAGGAAGCAACTCTTTCAAAGATACCTTAGGAGAGCAATAGTAATTAAAATGACTGTTACTGGGAGTTAAAAGGGGAGATAATCTTTCAAACAAGTGCAGAAATGGGACAGAAAGTTGCTAGCTAGGTACGCACAAGAGGGTACTGACGTTATTTTAATTAAAGAAGGATCACATTCCACCTCTGAATTTCAGGACTTTTTTTTTTTTTTTAATTGGGGGGATTGAAAAAATTTGCCTAAATATGGCAAGAAATGCTACTGTCATACAGTTGTGCAGAAGCCTTACTCGGTCCTGTTTTGGAATGAGTAAAAATAAGCTGCATAGTATTTCTCCATCTCTCAACAGACCATTGGCATGGTACAAGGTCTGGTTTCCCAGCCAGGCTCATATTGGTTGTTATGCAGTTGTTTCAGAGCATTAGTATTTCTGGCGAGACTTTAAATCCATTACATAACTAGACCTAATCAATTTATAAGCGTGTTTATGGCCAGTGTGCAAATCTGTCCCACCAAAATGAGGCTGCCTATCTCCTGCACGGCAGTAACATTTCCTGCCAGATCTTCTCAAAGCTGTAACAAACTTCTCTGCAATTCCTCTGTTTTATTCTTTATGACAGATGTATGGTCACTTGCTTAGATACCCAAGGCCAAATTCCCAGCTCAGTTTTGTGCTGGATGCTTGGACTAGTTGCAAGACTAGCACACACATTATTATAAAGGCTTAACTGCCAGCAATCTCAGTGGTCACAGGCAGGTGTACTGGGAATTTCAGCAAGGGCATCAGTTTTTCCTGCACATCTCCTATTTACTGGGTTTAAGAGGCACTCTTCTGATACTTCATCGCTTTTCATGGGGAGAGCCCAGAGGCGAACTAAACAGTCTAAGCAGGTGGTCAAATCTGGTCCTACTTCCATGGAGGTTGCTGCAGAGTATAATACTCCAAGGAACAAAAATGTCAGCTCTATTTTATGTCTACATTCATTACAGCTTCAGCTGCACAACATATGATCAATTTTAAACATTCAGTGACATGAAGGCAACTTAAATGTGTCTACATTACTGCTAAATAGGGAGGAAGTTAGGCGTGTGCTTAGGTGCCTCACTGAACTGAAAACTGAGAAAGCTGACTCCCAGTAAGAGGGGGATAAAGAAAATCTCATCTATTTTTAAGACATTTTGAAAAATTCTTTTATGTTAAAATATTGTAGATCTGAAAGCTTAACAAGCTTCAAACTTTAAGAAAATTCTGATTTGTTTCTTTGAAAGAAAAGCTCTCATTTACCAAAGGCGTTTTCTGGGGAGAATAAGGCTACTTTTGCGATATAAAAAAGGCTTCATGATTAAAATACCCGCCATGTAAAACCTTTATATTGGTCTCTTTTGTCCTCAGAGCTCACCAGTAATTGAACAGAATCTCAGGCCAAAATGGAATCTGAAGGGCTGTATGGAAAATCCTCTATATTAGTTTGAGGGAGAGGCCCTTACACTTTAAAGTGTTTAAAAATAGCAGAAGTACAATGGCATTTTTCAGATGTTTAGAAGAGGGTATTAATTTAGGGATGTAAATATATGTTGCGACCGAGTAGCTTTAAAAAATACCTTATCTTCTCATCTAATTATTGAACTATACCACTAGTGTTACAAGTTGGTCATGCTGCTCTTACAGATACTAACTATGATACTCAACTATCATCTTGTAATACTTCATTTTGTATTGCATTTTACAGTGATTAAAAAGCTAGTAGTTCTGTCACACCTCAGCAATTTTAAAATTAGAGCATTACAAACACTTAAGATTTACACACAACACTGCATTTAAGCAGTCCCTCTACAGGAATCACCCAAAGGCTTTGCAGATTCGGCCTGAAGAAGATACATACAAAACACTTTCCTCAAGCATATTTTACTCTACAGTGATAAAGCTTGCTTCTGAAGAGGAAGGTAAAACACAGAAGGCATGGGAGCCTTACCTTGCTCCTTGCTCTCCGCTCCACAGTGTGCTAGGGAAGTCTCCTGTGGGCACTGTTGTCTTCTACTGGCTGAGCTCTGTGGAGTTAGGCCTGGCACACCACACACCTTAGGTACAGTGTTATTCAGCCCAGTTAATACATAGTGATATGAATAAAGTACTTTTTCCTGTAGTGTTTCTAAGGAGATTGACGTCCTTTCCTGCCATGCTGTTTTTCCACCCCTGCACATCATGGTAGTTTCTCATTTCCTTCCTGACTGAGTACTGATATTTGATTAAAATTTCTTAATTCCACTATCTGCCCTTTGCCTACAAAACAAGCCCCACTAAATCATTGATGCCCTTCAAGATATTGTAAGAAAAGGTTTCTATCCCACAGGCAACCTTTGAAAGAGAAGCTCATTTTTATAGACCTCTCCAAGAGAAATACCTTGGGCATTTTCTCTCCTATTGATTCTCTATACCTTTTCACATTTAGTGCTAGATCCAGTGCCCTGTAAAGTATATCAGCTGTCTGAGTGCCTCCAGTGGACTGCTGGAACACACTGTAGGACACACATATTTAAAACTTAACTGCCTGAAGTCAGGTTCCAAAATCACAGCTGCCTGATATTTAGGAGGGCTGAAGACTTGTTCTTCTTCACTACTCAGCACTTGCCCTTCCAGTACAACCGAAGTCTGGAAGTGACAAAACCATTAAAACAGTTGTGCTATAGGGTGAGCTAAGAACGTGTGAAGACAGCAACAAAAATAAGCATTTTCTCTTCTGAAAAAGCATAAGAAATACTGTCTGACAAGCTTTTCAAAAATGGCCTTCACTCTGCTTCCACAGTAGTCACTAAAGAAAACATACACTGCAGGCAGAGTATCTCACTGGAACATTCTACTATAACAAACTGCGGCATTCCTCATACCTGCATTAAGAGTGTTAAAATTCAACTTAGGCACACCTCTAAGGAGTCTGTAAAGAGATCATGAAATGAAAGTACTCATCTCATTCCTGAGAAACTCTCAGAATCAGCACTATCCTTTCTTCCTTTTTGAGTTTGGGAGTCTATAAACACAATCATTTTGCTAGGACATGAGTACAGAATAATTAACTACCAATAACAAAAGATTAGTCCAATAACAAAAGATTAGTCTGGCATATCAGGTTTCTTTCATTTTTGGACAAAAAGTGATTCCGCTACACATAAGTAAATGGGACATGCGGCAGTACTGTGTTGTGGCTCTACATGGGACCTATTTCTGGACAAAAAATATCAGTCACTGATCTCCATGAAATGCATTTTCACTCAGGGGAATAATTGTAAATGGTACCTGGACAGAAATAATAACAACATGGAGAACACTGTAGCTTCACTTAGCAGTACAGCCGCAGAAGAACGTTTAGCAGGTGGAAGAATCTGGCCCATTGACTTCAAAAAGAAGAAACCTATATAGCACTAATGTAGTTTGTCAAAAGGGAACTGAAAATACTAGGAGATCAATCATCAAATATTCCAAAATCAGCAGCCTTCCGAGGATATATTTACAGAGAACTGATTTCACCCTTCACTGTATGAAGTGCAACAGCGAGGACCACCATTCAAGACCAGTACTGAAGACTAATCCCCCTTTTCAGGGATGCTGGAGACACTCTGAATGAGTATAATGCAATTTCCTGAAATTTCCCCAGGACACATGAGCCAATTCCCCTTCGAAAATGCTGGGAAATTTAAATAGCTCACTCTTGGGCTGCTGTGCCATTAAGTCTGGGCACTGAGTCAGGGCTCCCTTATAAGTACTCACTAATGACACTACCTGCAACACCCATTTGAGTACAGACAGTCCTTGCTTTCAGGCCTGATGCAACCCTGAAGAGTGACTGTTCGTTCCCACTCCTGGGTCTTCGAAAGCTCCATATCCATTACTGAGCCCTGACTTGGGCTTCAGACTTGGAAATTAGGATTTGGAAAATCCAAGAGATGTAAACAAGCAGCACACTGATTTGCCCCTGACCACCCTCTGGCAGAATTACTAAAACCAAAGCCCTTTTATGTGTATCACAGTGAAGATTTAAATATTATCTGTGCAGTCAATATACATGCATCCATTCTAAATGGCAGTCTGAGAACTGCTGCCTCTTGCTCCTCAGTTGTGGCTGGGTTATGCGAATGATGTAGCAAGCTCTGGTCTAACAGCTTCCTGTACAGTTTTGCCTGATGGCAGTTCCACAGTCTCCCCATCACCACTGAAACAGTTCTGAGAAGCTTCTGTTTTTTTTTATTTTGTTGGTAAGAAACAGTGTGTTTGAAGCTTTACCTTTTAAAAAATGTATTAATCTGCTGTGGCTGCTCTGATAACCCTAAATCAAGAAGGCTACTGAGAACACCACCAACTCAAGCTGTACAGAGGAGACTGTCATCTCCCTGCTCTATGATACAGGTTCAGATTGCCTCAGAACTGCACTGGCAGTTTTTTCCCCTGACATCTAACGTTGTAAGCTCAAGCCCAATTTGTTGTTCTTAATGTTCCAAAATCTTTCTCATCACTATTGCTTTTCAATTTCTTCCTCCCACTGTCTCTGTGTCTGTAGGGTTACCCTTCCCCAGAACACCTTACCTGCATCTGTTTATTTTACCAGCATACCTAATCTTCTTAGGGCTCTCTGCAGGCTGTTTTATGTGGCAATCCATAGCCCCTCATACTGAGCATTAGCTCTGAGTTTCATGAAGGTAGGGCCAGTCTCCCTCCAAGGCAATCTTTGCATCCACTAGTTCTAAAACATTTTTTCACAACTTTTTTTTTTTTTTCAATTCGGTCTTGATTCCAGCACATCTTTTCTTTAGGACTGAACTAGCATTCCACAAGCATGGGCTGCCTCCCACAGCAGGCCTCACTTGCTTCCTCTGTGTAAAGCAAAGCAAACCCTGTGGCTCCCTTGATGCACCAGCAGCAACTGTGTAGGGAAATCCAGCTATCAGCAAAGTGCTCAACCTCTGCCACTCTAACACTTGCATAGCTCAGCTTCACAGGGCAGGTTACAGGTGTTAACGAAAAATAAACATAAAGTAATCTTATTTGCATAAAGCAAATTAACCTGCATTTACCTTGCCCAGATAGGTTTTGGATTATTAAAATTAACGGACACCTGCTTAGCACTCAGTTTTCACAGAGCTGTGATCTCTGGATTTTAGTGCAGATGGAAGGGCAATCACCAGCGAAAATTCTGGACATCTAAGTTAGCCCAGCATGCACTCTAGCTTCACACCTATTACTCATACAAATAATCATTTGGTATCTCTTATACTTTTTGAGTGTGTTTACCTTTTAAAATCCCCCGATAAAATAAACATGGGAACTCTGTAGAAATCACATTAAAACCATCCTGGACTCCTATATATCCGAGCACAAACTGGCATCCTATTCTGTGAAATCCACTTAAGAAGGCAACCTACTGATGAAGGTAAGCAGTGCAAAATAAGTCAAAGGGGCAGGAATAACATCATACAGAACAGGGCACAAAGAGGACCAAAAACCCAGCATAACTTAGGGAAACAGCAACCCTCCATCCACACTAGCAGAGCCTGGACTAATGGTGTGGAGCAGAAATCCCTCCATGCAAGCTCCCAGGCTCTGTCCATCACAGTGTGATGATCTACTGAGTCACACTGAAATTTGCCCACTCAACATATTTATGCATTTGGATTCCTTCCACTCACCTTCTGTCCTGCAGGAGACTGTGCTGGTCTCACAAACCGCAGTCTCTGTGAGTAGCCACTGGGTTTCAGCTCTTCTGAAGCAGCACAGCACCCTGTTTTCTTCTTCTGCGCACCACTGCGTTTCTTGTACACAGGGTCTTTTACAGACTTGAAGGCAGTACACCAAGCAATTCTTGTTCTTTTTTACATTATCCTGAGCTACTTTCTGTACACACTGGCTCTCCCTTGTGCTATGTAAGTCAAGGGGTACACATGGAGTAGACAGCAAAAGACATTAGACTTACAACTAGATAAACTCCTGAATAATTAAATCTCTTAATAAATCTCTTAAACAAGAATTTAAATGCTGTATTAAATGCAATGCAAGATTTTCTCTATATATTATCAGGGAGAAATATTAACAACAGCAGTCACTAGTTCTTTAAATACAATGCAAATGCCCAGGTTTACTTCTCTTCCAGAGGCAAAACTTCCACTTGACATGTGGAGATTCCTATATAACTGGTATTTGTGTTATGAAAACTGTTGCCTTAATTTTCTGCTGAAGTTGTATGAATGTTCTTATGCATCCCATCATTTGAGTAATTCCTCGTAATGTTTTAATGCTGCATCAGAGGTTGCCTGACAGTGCTATTTTGTAAGCTCTACTTTTGTGAGTGTATGAAAGAAATTCCAGCTTAGCGCATTGCTACACATAGCTAGCTCCTTGTTTAAAAACAAACCAAAACCAACCAACCAACCAAAAAAACCCATAAAAAACAAAAAACAAAAAAAACACCCATAAACCTTTATTCCTCTTCCTTTTAACAGCAATGAAAAAAAACATAGAATCCTATCATAAATAAGCAAGCAAATTTGGTCTAATCTGTAATGGTAGAGGTCTGAAAGATGCAGATTCCTTGGCAAAATCAGCAGCTGCAGCTTTTACTCAGGAGAACCTCTTCTCAGTGGCCCTCTTCTCTCACTTCTAGAAGTGGCTAGTAGTTAGTGCTTTACTGACAGTCTAACCTGAAACATCTGAGTGAACATCTGTTTTTAAAAAACTCTGACCACCTAGACTGAAAAAAGACAGGTTTTCTAAAGTGGCTCAAACTAGACATTCAGAAATATTAACTTCCAAAATTTTACATTTGAAACACTAGTAAAATGCCTTATTTTTATTTTGTATAGAGAGAACTTCTAACACTTACTGTTACAAACTGTCTCAACCAAGAAATATCAGAAAATACTGCAGTGAAAACTTCAGCAAAGACATACTCGGTCTGCTCTAAAAATACTGGCATCTGCAGTGTGGATGATAATCTTTGAGCTAAAGCAAAGGAAAACATGTTGTTTGCATTTCATAAAAAAGAGAAGGCAACTGACCGTACATTCCTAATACTTATGTTTATTATGAAAGTGTCTCCAAATTAAAATAGCCCACAATACTGATTAGTTCCAGAGACTTTATGAGCAATAATTATTTTCCATGATAAAACAAACAAACAAACAAAAAACCAAAACAGACAAAAAAACCAAAACAACCAAGTTAAACACAAAAACTCCCGAAGTTCTACACAACAGCTATACATAAAAGGACTTTCAGCTAGCTAGCACATCACTGTGTCTGGGACAGTGGAGTTCCTTAACATCACTGCATTTCTGAAAGAGTTGCTCAAGCACAGGATTGTCATGAAAACACAGGTGAAATAGTGTCATCTGCCTCACGCTGACCCTGACTTGCAACAGGCAGTCAATACGCACAGCACGGTATGAGAGCTTGTCTATGAAAGTTAAATTCCGGGACTGCAAGAAGCTGAAGTTCAACAGAAGCCATATAATGTGTTTCACTACACAGATCATTTTAGGTCATGTAGGACGATCATTTTGGTCTTTTGTCTCATGTGCAAACATTACCACAGCTCCAAAACACCATTTCATAGTATTTCCTCCATTTTTCAAATTGAAAGCAATTTCAAAAACAGAATTCTGTATAGACAAACTCAAACTCTGTGTTTTCATTGCAACTACAATCAGAAATCTTTACAATTTAAAGGCTATACATGTATGCCACTTTTCCAAACTTCCACTAGTGTTTTTCAAAAAGAAAAGAAATAAAGAATAAGGTTGTCTTACTGAAGTTCCCATTAGGTCCCTGTTCCAAATCAAAACCAGTCAAAACAAGTAATACTAACTGGTTTTGCTTTATGATTTAAAGGCAACTGTAGTTTGCAGAACACTGAAGTTAGGCCTAACAGGTTTCACATTACAGAAAGGGTAAAAAGTATTCAATAGCTCCTCTTGCACAAATGTCACAAGTAGTAGACAATAGGAGACATATAAAAATGGGTTGTAGCAAATAGATTAAAAAAATACCAAAGCATCAACTGTAGAAAACCAATGATAGCCCATATTTCTCTGAGAATACAGAAGGCTGCAGTAATGAGAAGATGAATGTAACAGGCATTAGGCTTCCTACTAGAATAGGCTGCATAAAACACGTAGTGTCTAAATCAACTTGTGTTGATCATCACTGACATTTGCTGCTGGGTAACAGCTTTTGCTATCGTGTTCTGTTCAGAACTAGAAAGTGATTTGCACTCAAAACAGATACAGATTTAAGACAAGAATCATTTTACTGTAAGCAAAGCTTTAGTGCATGTACTCGGGTCTCAGAAAAAGGATTTGGCATCAGCAATCACACAGAATGGTCCCAGGCTGAAACAGGAGCATCTGAATCTGTGGCACCCGTTTCAATTCTGCCGCCATCATTAAATAAATAACACATAGAAAAACTATAAAATGGCAACAAACAAGGAAACAGGATGGGACACTTTGGTATTTTAGAACTAGCACTTTAGAACTATTTAACAGTGATCAAGATCCAAATGACTCCAACGTCCACCTTTGTTGTTTGATCAGATATTTCTACCATTTTCTGCAATGTTTAAGTTTTTTTATGAAAAAAAAACAAAAACAAAAACAACATATTTTTCTTTTGGTACAAAACATGCCAATATGAAAAGCAGTTAACAAAAGGAGACCTGGATCTTATTTTGCCATATTCTGGGCTGGCTAGGGAGAGAAGACAAATTCTTACTATTTACTAATAAATTCTACATATCATTTCCTCATTTTTCTACTTCAACATCTCAACCACTGTGTCATGTACTGTACTATAAAAAGGGAGCATAGAGGTTAAAGACAAATAGGTTATAGAATACAAACCCTCATTTCTAAAATAACTAAAATGACAATTCTACAAAAGGTACGAATATACAGAACCTTTTAAGATATCGCATTTACCATGAGCCATGCGAATCACTTTAATAAATTTTCAGGAATATGTGTGATTATCCTCTAAATACTTAATGGCCTCCAGCACCTTGCAAAGCTCTTCAGCAGAGAAGCAAACCAATTCAATAAAAAAGGAAACAGTTGCACGACATTCTCGCTGCAGAGTGGAAGATGAAGCCAAAGTTTTGACATCCATCGGTTAAAGCAATGAATCAAAGCATACTGCCAAGTATGATCCCTAAAACACGTGGTCCTTCTCAGCAAAGACAGAAAAAATGTGTGAATTTTTAATCTCCATTAAAAATTGTACCTTGAAAGCTTAGCGATTGTTCAGCAAAGTTTAGTTAAGTACTTGATGCTTCTTTAGTCTTATCCCATTTCCACAAATATGACATTTGAATCTCTCACCTTGCCTATTTTCCAGACATACCTGTATTAAGTTTATTCTAAGCTGCCAAGAATGGACTCCAAAAAGCCTGGTTTATTGGAGATAAGTAAATTACTGGGGGTCAGTTGAATCATGGTAACTGTTTACATGCTTTGGTGAGTAATAGATACAATTTAATTTAAATGTCAAAGGAAGAGTTTCAATCCAAGTTGCATTATTTAACAGTGGGTGTACACTAAGAAAATACATGGCCAGAAATGGTCAGACAACTCAAGGGTTGTAACCTTGACTGTAGGTCTGAATCAACACTATACAGTACAGCTGGAGAGGACCAACAGGGACCAAAGGTCTCTTGCCTCTTGTTTGGGGATCATTAATGGGAACTGCTTTCTGTCCTGATATCAAAGATATTACAGCACTACAGGTGTACACCGACAGTTGAGAGCAACATTCTGTCCCGACATAAGACAAAATACTTGCCACAATGCCATTTTTGTAACTATCTTTGCAGAAGGGAAACGGTCCAGTAGAAGTAGAGATCAACATCATGAAAGAGGTGTGTTTAAGCCTATTCACCGAGAGGGTGGTTGGGCACTGGAACAGGCTCACCAGGGAAGTGGTCATGGCACCGAGCCTGCTGGAGTTCAAGAAGCATTTGGATAATGCTCTCAGACATATGATCTGATTTTTGGACGGTCCTGTGTGGAGCCAGGAGTTGGATTTGATGATCCTTGTGGGTCCCTTCCAACTCAGGATATTCTATGATTCTAAGCCATTATTCTCAATGACCATCTTAGCAGATCAGATTTCAGAACTAATAACGCTCACTCAATATATCCCAATATCATTTTGTTTTAAAACCTTAGTATAATCTTGATAGTAATTATTAAACAACCACCACTTCAAATACTGTGGATGGGATACTTTCTAGTGCAATCACAGTATCTTCATATGTATAACCTGCCTTGCAGATAACTGTATGAAATCAGAGGCACAGGAGACAGATTATAAAAATTAAGTGGCAAAGAAGCTTTTAGGGGAGAAGGAAATTTAATTAAGACTCCCTTGCTCCCTCAGATATACTCAGGGCCATATAAGCCATGAAGCTGCTGAATTACAAGGTACCTGGATTTTTCAAAGGATGCTCTGTAACTGGTAAAACTGACAGTTTTCCTCCCATGATTTAGAAGTTTTCAGTTTTCTTACCTTTATTCTCTACTAAGTGGTGGTACTGTTTTCATTCATGCCATTCTGTCCTTACTTTCAGCACATCTTTTGCTAATACGCACATGGTCCCCATGGGTAATAAAGGTTTCAGTAGTTTTCAAGAGTCACGAGTAGAATAGAACAAATCTCAGTGTTTCAAAAAGAGAGAAGTGGCAACAAAACTTTCTTCAGTGGAGCCTGTATACAATAAAGCCTTTAAACATATTTTATGATGCCAGAAACCATCTATGTTTTGCTATTTGCATAGGTGGAAGGAATAAGAAATACCTCCTGGCCTAGACTTCCCGCTGAATGTAGCACTA
>VXAL01016954.1:5169-33127 GCA_013399475.1 Chauna torquata
AAGTTAAGTTCATCCTTTATTTAATCTCAATTTAATAAATTACCATTAAACGGTCTTTCTGGTAATTTATTAACACAAAATAATGGCTTTACAGGAGGTCATTTTGAGCTGTTCTGAGCTAGAGAGAACAGTCCACAGCATTATTAAGTTTTCTTTCATCTAATACGTATCTACTTCTCCATGCACTGTTTTTGTTTTTTAGGTTTCTACAGGATAATATTTTTCCAGGAATAAATTTGTGGTGGCTTCATGGGCAACTTAAAATTCAGGAACAGATATTTAGCATTATTACAGTTCATTTTGATATTCACATAAATGATTCTTCATCAGCTCGGGTTCTATAGAAAGGTAGTATTGGATAAGAGTCCTAGAATTGTCCTTTCACTTTCTTGGTGTCCTTATTAAGCTGCTCAGGATAAAAGCAGAATTAAACTGGTCTGCTAAATAATTCTAGGCCTAACTAAAATGTCAACCTGCACCTTAAAATACAGGTGGAANGCCATATCAGCTTAACAATTCTTCTGTATCAGATTTTGGTGTGGATGCAGCTGTGGACTATCTGGAGCAATTAGAGTCAAGTTGTATTGATGTACAGTTTCTTCCTCAAGGTCACGGCAAATGAGAAATGGATAATGCTGATAACCTATGACATTGGCTTCTTCAGGAGAGAGCTGGGATACAGAGTCCTAGTCTGGTTTTTTGGAGTTGAAGAATATTTGACCTTTTTGAAAGAACAATAGTAAATATATGTAGGCATTATACAGTATTCTACTATGAGCACTACAAAATACTCTAGAAAATGGAAAGAATTGTTAGAGAAAATAAAGGCTAAAATTCAGGAGGCTTTTTTGCCCCTTTGTTCTGCCATTGCTCGGGGCAGGGGTGGGGCGCGGGAGGAGTTGACTACAGTAAGCAAGTAAGGATTTTTTTCCATCCATTTTAATATTTGTTACTGGATCCTAATATGCTACAATTTTACATTAATCCTTAGTTGCATGTGATTGTCTCTTTTGTTATTTGCAGAAAATTCTACGTTAAATGCATTTGTGATGAGTCCAGAGCTCCCTGCAAAAAATGATCACATCATCCAGAAAATACTACAAATGATTGGCATAAGGTGGGATTCTTATCTGCAGAAAGACAATTTGTAAAAGGCTAGGAGAACTAATGATCCTTCCAGACCTAAAGGACAGAATAATGCATGCTTACAGAGTAGCTTTTAGAAGATGACTGTTCCAGATAGCAGTGCATTGATAACAGCAACGTATCTATACTATGGATAAATTAAAGATTCCCATCTCCATTGATATGAGCTGAGCCTTGTTAGTAAACACTAAATTCATGAGTGTAATAAGAAGCAAAAAATGAAAGAGTTAAACATAAAGTTAGCTATAATGTCCCTGATTACAGCTAACCATATTAGATCTTCTTTTTTTCATTGTGAATATCTGTTAAAGAGATTTAGTAGTAATCACAACAAAAGAGTTTAAAGACCTATAGCCCCAGCAACTCAATACGAGATGAAAAGTTTAAGCCAGGAGAAATACCTCAACAAGTGTAGGATGTCTCAAAACTCCTTCCTGACAAAAAAAAATTCTATTTGGTCAAATGTCTGATTTGAAACATAAGCTTACAGTAAATTTTTCTTGTTCTTTCACCATGAGTTAGTTGGTGGGCTAGGAAAACCAGGTATAGGCAGAGCTTAGACTTATCAGATGGTTCAAATTATATTCCTTAAAAATACTCCCTGCTGCTATAATAGGAATTTAAGAAAAAATCACATCATAATGAATGATGGCCACTATATTCATTGGGAATCTTGGCCAGTTATTACATTATAGCTTCATATCTCAATAAAAGGAACACAGGTTGTTTTTTGTTATTGTTGTTGTTTATAAATCTTTGCTTCAACTAAAATTACTAAAAACTCCAACCAATTGACTTATAGTGGTGTAACCATTAGTCTTTTAAAGCAGAAATTATACTTGCAAAGTAAATTCTGTACACGTGTCCCTAATAACAATAACATCTGGAGAACTTGCACTTCAGAGGAAATTCTAAGTGCCAATGCAGAAGAATTTATATAAAGGTCAGATTTTTTGTTATAGTAGTTATGCATTTGTACAAATCACAGATTCCTTTTGTTGTTAGAATTAACACAGAGAATGAGTTAAGCCAATGTTTTTTGTATTGTTCTGGACCTGTAATGTTACTAAATTTTTGATATTTGGTAGTAAAATGGATTGGGTGACGCAGTTGGTACGCAATGCATTTCTCAAAGGCTAATCATTTTGCCAGAGTGCTCTTAGTATCAACCCTGAGAATGAAACTTAAAGCTTTGCTATCTTCTATCCCATAGGCAGAACTCAGAAAGAAGCAGCTTGAGGGCAATCTGCGTCTTATAGCAGTCAAGTACCTCTGGGAGTGAAGTGTTCCTAATGAATGTTACAGTATATGGCAGAGAGAGTGTCCCCTGGTGATAATAAAAAGATTAACTAGCTAAAAAGCAGCAGTCAACAAAATAAAAAGTGAATGGTATGCTTTTTAAAGTGGAAAAGAAAACAAAGTACTGTGATGATGGACAAACAAAAAACATCAGAAAGACTTTTCCTCAAAACTGAGACATAAGGGATGGCATTCTGGCAACTATTAATGTAATAGCTTCACAGTAGCTTTTCAGATACATAAAAATATTTTACCTGGATGTTCATAAAGTAAAGTCTTTCCTTTACAGGTGTCATGTAATCTCTTACTTCTAATTGCCTTAGAGTTCATAGGAAGGAATATTTCTCTTTTGCACTGTCAGTTTAGTTTCTTTCCCATTCTCTGCTTCCCTCACACCATCATCCTCAACAAAACAACAAATAACAATTTGAAAGGGATTAAAAGGGAAAGCAGTGGCACGTGGCTTTTTCTTCTCAATACAGACGAAGTTTTTTGTGATTGAACCATAACAAATCAGGAAGCAGAACAACTGGTTATACAGAGAGAGAATGCCAAAGATAACTGCTTTCCATAGCCATCTTTCTTTGAGTGCTTCATGTCAGGACTAGAAGGAGGCAAGATCAAACGTTCACATATAGGCTTGAAAGCCATATCCAACAACTAAAACCATATTTATTATCATTTCAGTTCTGTGAACTTCCTTCCAATTCCTGTTCACTCAGCTCTCTGTGAATGCGCAGCCAAAAGCAATCAAGCACACAGACAAACACAAGATAGAATTATACAATCATTTAGGTTGGAAAAGACCCTTAAGATCATCAAGTCCAACCATCAACCTAACAATACCAAGTCCACTACCAAACCATGTCCCTTAGTGCTACATCCACACATCTCTTAAATACCTCCAGGGATGGAGGCTCCACCACTTCCCTGGGCACCTCTTTCCAATGCCTAACCACCCTTTCCATGAAGAAATTGTTCCTGATATCCAGTCTAAACCTCCTCTGGCACAACTTGAGGCCCTCTCTTCACATCCTATCACTTGTCATCTGAGAAATGAGACTGACACCCACCTCACTGCAACCTCCTTTGAAGTAGTTGTAGAGAGCAGTGAGGTCTCCCCTCAGCCTCCTTTTCTCCAGACTAAACAATCTAAGTTCCCTCAGCTTCTCCTTATATGTCTTGTTTTCTAGTCCCTTCACTAGCTTCATTGCTCTTCTCTGAATGTGTTCCAGCAACTCAATAACTTTGTTGTAGTGAAGGGCCCAAAACTGAACACAGTATTCGAGATGTGGTCTCACCAGTGCTGAGTACAAAGGGACAGTATTTCCAGTTCACATCCAAGTATTACCATTTTTTTTCTGACATCTACACAAGGTTTTTCCATTGCAGGTGTAGAAGCAAATATTACTAAAATATGAAAGTCAGTCTTAACATAGCCTGGTGTTGTAGGTGTGGTGAGAAAATTAAGTCCATCCCAGCCAAACCCAGCACACCTGTTAAATACTAAGTAAATAAATAAAAGGATTTTCCCACACAGCTGAAAGCATTTCACTGAAATGACTTTTGCTGCAGTAATCCCATGGAAAAGACATCTATTCACAAGAGGAGGAAAGATACTATGTGATGTTTACCACATTATTTATTTCATTATTTATTTCATGAATGGGCCCTGAACAAAAGCTGTCTAGGAAATAATGAAAATATCAGTATGACAAAAGTGTGTATTTAGCAGAGTGGGCAGCAAAGCTTACAAAAGCATCTGTGATCTAGTTACAGTCATAAGGAAACCACCAGCAGCCCAGTGCTCCATCAGCAGTGCTCTTCAAGCCACCTAGAGCAGATAAGGGCTAATAAGCAAATTGCTGAACTCCTTAGCAGCTTGGGCTCTACTCCTGCTGCCGGTCTTTGCCATGAACACACTTCTTGAGTCCTCCACACGTTAGGTTCCCCCACTTGCAAAATAAGAAGAAAAGTCCTAGTTTTCCTTGCAAGGAATTTTGGTATTTACAAAGCGCTCTACAATAATGCAAAATAAAATGCAGTAAGTTGGTATTAATATTATGTTGAAGTTCAAATCCAAGCATTCCAAAGATTAAGCAAGTATCAGTGGGTAAAAAGTTGTCTTCAGCATGTTTTGTTACAATAGCTTCTTTGTCATACACTGAGGAAACTGATAAGGTTTCACTTGCAAAACCTCAGAAATACATAGTTTTGTAAAGATAAGAATGAAATGATGAAAGAAAGGAAAGTGTCAAATATTGCAACTCAGTATGTTGAGGATATAGCATGAATGAAACCGAAGCTGAGACTTTTAAAACTGTGTTGTCATTCTCAGGATGTCTTCTATTACTATTGGTCTACCTGGTGAGCAAATCTGTCAAAAATATAAATTCTTTTTAAAATAAAATTTCTTAGTCATTTTTTATTCTCTTCCAGTTTAGAAAATCAGGTATATTGAATATATGCATCTATACAGAACAAGCAGAATGTTTTAGAATGAGAAAATCTGTTATGCTATCAACCATTACAGCTGACAGGCAGGTAGTATTTGCAACTTAGCTTGCACATACATTGTACCTGATATCAGCATAATATAGAAAGGATTTTCTGTTACATCTTCCAATCATTTATACAAACTGCAGCAGTAGGATTAGACCCTAGGTTGATTTTTCAGGTTCCAATCCTTTTCTAAACCTTGTTGTTTCTGAAAGATAACATTTGTCTGTCAACTGATCTGACTTTTATAGATCTGTATATTAACTTGGTAGAACAAAGCAATGAGAATTTTTTTAAGAAGCATTAAAAAAGCCTTATTTCAACACTCATAGTTACATCTCAATTACTGATCAGATTCCTGAGAAAATGCCCTGTAATAAATCTGCTAGCACTTCTTTCTCTGAGAAAAAAATGATGGACATGCCTCTCCAGGATATGATTTGTAGCAGGGCTAGGACATGCCCTTGGCTGGAACAAGGAAAGGACACAGAACTAAGTTGCTGCAACCAACTGATACTATTACCTTGCCAGATTCATGATCACAAAATCTAAACTTCTCTTTTATTTAAACACATCTGGAGTTCTTAAATGAGAATAAACAGGGTAGACAGCCATTGATGACCAAATAGAGGCATCACGTAGACCCAGTGAAGCCTTAAGATGTTTAACTCCTACTTAGGCTCCTAAATAACTGTGGACTTGAATGCAGTGTTAGGATCTTCAATATTCCTTTGATTCATGCTCAAGTACTCTAAAGTGCCTGTGAAAATTCCAGCCAAAACCAACAAATCTCTCTTACGCTGAGACAGCAAACAAACTTGAGAAAGCTGTAAACACATCTCTGGTTTTTAACTTGAAAAGAAATTTATTGTATCAAAATGCAGTGAACAATACCCTTTAGTACGTTACACATAGGTAATTTAAAGTACCTCCTAAATAGCTTCAGTATCATGGATATTGTTGTTATTGCTGCTGGTGCAATGATGATACTGAGAACACAAAAATTAGCTGCCTTTATGCAGCAGTATTCCAGTTTAAAAACTGCCAACCCTTCACATTTCAGGAGACCTAAATTATGCATGCAAAAATTTGAGATTTTCATGTAACATTTGACATCAGTTTACTGTCATTGCTGTCAACTTATAAAATGTTGCTGTCTTTTTCTATGAAATGATATGTGAGCTTATACAATGGAACCTAGGCCATTTTGTGGCACAGTGTCAAGCCTGCACACTGACAAAAGAAATACAGGAGTTTTCAAGGAAAGGAGGGATGATGGCTTCTCTAAGTGATTGTGCTCTCCCTGCTCTACACTTTCCTTCCCCTTGGTGTAGCTCCTCCAGCCCTCAGTTAAAATCTTGCTGTTCTTATCACCTTGGTTTCACAAGGTATTGCTCATACTGCTAGTCTCTGTGTTCACAGTACTGAGCCTCCTTGTGGAAGGCAACCCAGGATATTTATGTAAAGCTGCCCAAATTTAAACTCTTGGTTGGTAATTTTCTAACCAGTCTCTGCCTCTTCATTCAGTTGAAACAGAAAAAAACCAATCTTATATATTTCTCTTGGAGTGATCTTCCTACAAACACAACGTTATTCTTTAAAATCAGGACATTTTTCATGAAATGCTCTTAAAGGCCCAAAATCCAGTCCTTTGAGTTTTATTAGATTTCTCCATGATACACTTAACAAATCTGTCATTTTATCAAGGCCAAGTAAAGAAGATGGTGTTCACTGCTTGCATTTCATGGATTACAAACATTAAGATGGTAATACTAACAAATACAAAGGCCATATATATTTACCTGTATGCACATCTTTAAATAAACAAACTAATAAATATGTAAAAATAAAGTAGAATTATAACAGACCTTAATGATGATGCAGATGTACAACTCTTTCAAGGCATGGAATTCAGCCATTCCTACCCATTAAACTGTGAGTAAAACAGGTATTTTATATATTTAAGAACTTTCCGTTTTAGGGCTTACTGTTCAGACTGCAGCAGCACCTGTAAGCTCCTGCTTCCAAAGACCTGCACTCTAATATGTTCTTCAACAAAGACCTGAAGGCTGAAGGAGCAAGTAACGAGACAGTACTTTTCACCACCCTATAACTTGTCTGAATACAGTCTTTGCTGGAAACAGATCTCATTAAATTGTATAGGATATGGACCAGCCCTAAATACAAATAAAATTAGACCATGCCCAGTCAAACTGCTACCTGCAAAGTGCCTCACACATGATCTCCGTCTGTCAGTGTCAGGGGAAGGCAAAGGATTACAAGACTGTGGGAACCCCTTTTTCCAGATCAGAACAGAGGTGCGCTGTATCTGTATCAAATAACAACATCAAGAGAAAACTCCAGTTCATGGTATTTTCAGTGCGTCACTTTACAGGACACAGTGCCTAAGAAACAAAGCAACACCCTACGTTTTAACACACGTGTTATCTGACTGAAAAATGTTCTTTATAATTCTGACCAATCAGACTGTGGTGGTTTAACCCAGCAGGTGGCCAAGCCCCACACAGCTGCTCACTCACTGCCCTCTAGTGGAATGGGGAAGAGGATCAGGAAGGTAACAGAAAACTTGAAGGTTGAGATAAAGACAGTTTACTAGATAAAGCAAAAGCTGCAAGTGCAAGCAAAGCAAAACAAGGAATTCATTCACTACTTCCCATCAGCAGGCAGGTGTTCAGCCACTGCCAGGAAAGCAGGGCTCATCACATGTAATGGTTACTTGGGAAGACAAACGCCATCACTCCAAACATGTCCCTACCCTCCTCCTTCTTTGCCCCAGCTTTTATTGCTGAGCACAACACCTTATGGCGTGGAATATCCCTCCGGCCAGTTTGGGTCAGCTATCCTGGCTGTGTCCCCTGCCACCACCTCCTCGCTGGCAGGGCAGCATGAGAAGCAGAAAAGTCCTTGGCTCAGTGTAAGAACAGCTCTGCAACAACCAAAACATCAGGGTGTTATCAACACTGTTTTCCTTGCAAATCCAAATCATAGCACCATATGAACTATTATAAAGAAAATTAACTCTCCCCTAGCTAAAACCAGCCCACAGAAATAGAAATTTGAGACTCTGCAACACTTTCGCAACTCAAGCTCAATTGTTACAGCAGACCACCAGCCTCCACCAACTTGTTTTATTGACTATACCGTTCATTTACTCCAAACTCATCCATAGCACAGTAAAAGGGCCCAGAAGGACCAGAGGTTTCACTTGTTCCTGTATATTACCTTCCATTAATGGCAAAACATTTTTGCAGGAATAGACACAGCTTCTCTAAAACTTCTACACTGTAGATGGTCTTTAAGTCTGTTGCTGGCCTGTCTTTACCCACATAATTGTTTTCCAAGGCAATAGTTTCACTTCCAAGAAATGAGGTAATATATTATTCTGAAATTTTTAACAGTGGGTGAGGTTTAAGTTCTCTTTCCTTGAAGTCACAGAACTTCAAGGTGACATAAAAGGAACTGGGAGGGCCAGACCATATTCAATAAAGACGAACCCTAAATTCAGAGGCAGAAACTGGAAGGTGCTTCACTGCCCACTTGCTTTCCAGTGGCAGCACAGAACTCTTGTTTCCATTGCTGAGTTTCCCTGAAATTACTCATTACAAAAGACCTTATGACAGTGTCCAGTGCATTTGCATGAGAGGGTGCTAAGAGAAAGGGAGGGCAAGTATTTGTAGTATGGTAGGAGCTGTGCCAGTGCTGCAGGACTCTGCATCCCCTGTCCTCTTTAAAGGGGCACAGATTGTTCTCTGGTGGAAGAAATGCTCAAGTTCAGAATATTTTCTTCTCACAGTATTTTCCCTTTTTTTATTTATAAGCTTCAGCACTGCACACATTAAATTTAATTGCATTTACCATACGCTGGCGAAGACGCTTCACTTATCTAAATCGCTCTGGATTATTCTTTACTGTACTATTATTTGCTTTATCATAAGCTAACTTACTATCTGCTCTGAAGCATTCACATCTGTTATCACTTGTGAAGTTCCATCACTGCTCCTGGGGATACAAACTCTCAGCTTCTTTCTGGAACCACTAACTGCTGCTTCCCTATTGCTGAAGAAATTTTCACACTGTATCTTTGTTTTTTAGTATTGGTATTAACTTTTGATATGGAACATTACTAATCAGTGTTACCTTTATACTAGGAACAAAGAAAATCAATTTAAGGTAAAATAACCAGGATGAAGAAAAATTCCTTAATTTTCAAATGACAGTGGGCATAATATTTTATTCTCTCTGTCTCAGAAGAGGCTATTCTCTTCTGCATCAAAATGAACAGAATAAGTGCAATAAAAGAATATTAAGAACAAAATTCCAAAGATATGTAATTGTATCTAAACATGCAATAACACTGACATTAATTATATTTATTGTCTCCCNGTTCTAATATTCTTCCAGGGGGTTAACCTAGGGTTAACCTAATTAAACTTAGGAAGGAAGGCTAAAAAATTCAACTTGTAAGCATTCAGCACACTGAAGAAGGTCTTAGAAAATGTCAACAATAAGAATTTGCCCCTTGTGCTATTGCCTCTGCAGGCAGCATCAATATATTGTACTGTACTGTGATACTTAATATTGAGGGTCTCTTCAAATCGTTATTTTAAACATATCCTTTGTATCATAAGAGCAAAGTTGAAAGTAAAGTGAACTTTATACTTAATATTAAAATGAGGGGGAGAAAAAAAGATTGATATGTAGAAATCAGAAAAGTCTTAAGAGTTAGGCAACTAACATTGAAAGATTGTTTTTCCCAGTTTCTTCCACTGGGAATCTTGTAATTCCATATGTTTTACCTAATACTTTTGGCATCATAAAAAATGAAAACAGCTACAGTGTTCTGTAGCATAATACATAGTAAACACATTACATAAATAATTCTGAATAACTTTACTGAAAAAAAAACTCATTACTTTTACAGAACAAGGTGACTGACACTTGAAGAGCACAGAATAAATCTGTTGTGACTAAATGCCCATTTTTGCAAAAATCCACTGTTAATCCATCAGCCTCCAAGCCAATACAATGAAGGTCCAGTGACACTGTCTGCTACAAACAGCATCACTGAGGTATGTTAGCAAACAACACATTTCATTTTAGCATTAGAAATTTGGAGTGTATGAAGAAAGAGGTATTAGAACCCTCATTTTGTTTGGATTAGAGGACATTATTGTCCCACAGATAGAAACTAGCTGCGATACATATCTCAGGAGATATGTTAATTTTTTTTTCAAATACTTTCATAAATATCATTTGGAAATGCATCTTAGCTTACCAATTCGAAGGCTATTTGTATTTTCTGACTTCTTAGGTTCTTTGTCTGAATACTACGAATTCTCACCATATTGGTTAGTGTCTTCTGCCTTTTTCCCTCTGACGCACATGATTTTAAAGAAGACACTACGTCTCTATTTTTTTCCACTACTGAAAATCGGTTGTCTTCTGTTGTAAGAAGAATTACAGAGAATTCAAACCAGTGGAGGTTTTTTGCACATATATATTTTTCTACTTTGATGGGTAGCTAACCCATCAGCCCAACATATTTAGTCATCATGTCTCTACTGTAAAACTTGCTCTTTAACTTGAGAATAATATTTAAGTTCAGTAAACTGGTATTTGTCATAACATTATGTTATAGTGAAGGAAAGATGTTAAATTACTTTTTTTATTTTTGTCTGTGATTCCTAGCAGACTGCTGAGAATACCTTTATATTTAAAATTTGAGTTAAAAAACCAACAGATGAATCTGATCTTTTAAGAGATTGAAAGGGGAAGAACCTAATAAAGCTAAAAGAACCACCAGTTAGCAAGCAAGTTTACCTACATGATTTTTTCTAACATAGCCATATCTAGGCTTAAAATATCTATACTTGCTGCACATTAAGAACAATGTTAAACAAATACAACTACTATCTTATAGGCATTGCATGGCATTACTGACATGTCTTTGGGAACGTGGGTGGACAGGGACCTATTACATTTTCAGACTCTACAGACTCCAACTCTGCATTTAAGGCTGCAAACTCTTTAAAGGTTTCATAGGCGTATGCATAGTCCTAATTTTTTTTTACAGTAGTGCCCCTCAGCCAACTGAGAAAAGGACCCATCATGTTAGAGCTGTATAAACAATACAGTTGTAACAATTGTCATGTTCATTCTCCAAGGGAGAGGGGAGACGGGGAACGGATGAGGAGGATTGTTGTTTATTAATTTTCCTTTAGTGAGGTAATGCTAAAAGGGATTACTAAAATGGAAACACAACCAGGCATATTTGGAAAGTCTGCGTGAGGAAGCACTTTTTCACAAGCCCCACATGGAGAAAATGTTCCAGTTCTACCAAACATGTATTGATACTGTGAGAACAAATATTGATACATATTGACATCAACACATGTACATTTTACTTGAGACATCAGTTATGAGTTTAGCCAGGCAGACACTAGGCAAATGCTTCTACAAACCCTATTTCTGACTCTGAGATAATGTCCCTGTGTATTTCTAATAAAAAGCCAGGCCACACAAAAGGCCATCACACCTACACTGCCTGTTGAGATGTCCTTTTCCAACCCATGGCTATACCAGGTGTAGAAAGTTCTAATGAACAAAAGATACTGTCCCTGATACTCACACAACTTACAGATTTAGCCAGCCAATATATATGTCACCATTTGATATAAAGATCTCATTCTAGGCTAGTGATGTAGTTGAAATTGATAGGGATGCAAATAATGTAGAAAAATGGGATGCAAAGTTCTAAGTGTCTGTAACTTAACTAACAAGATCTGAACTAGAACACATCAATTACTTCTGTTCAATCGTTATGCAATCCACCAAGTAATACTACAGTATGAAAAAAAAATTCAAATATATCATTTATCTCTATAGTCCAGAAGCATTTGCACTGTAACAAAACAAAACAAAACAAAACAAAACAAAAACGCTACAAAGGTGAAACAACAGCATTTGCTACCTTGCAAAGGGTAAATCTCACAACTGGCAGAAGAACTTGTATAAAAGACTAACTGATGTGGCTAGAAATCCCCTTAGCCTTTCTCCTTTCCCTCATCTCTTCTTTTTTGCATCCTTCTCTAATTTTCCCACCTGACTTGAATTGTCTTAAGAGAGAATGATGAAGTAAAATCCATGTGCTTGGGATATTATAATTAATAACTGGGAAGACAATTATTATCTAACTGCTTTGTGCTCTGATGAAGTACTGTCCTTGAGATGCCTATGCTGGCACTTGAATTTTTGCAAGTTTCTAGAAGTCTAAGAAGTAGTTTTTAAAGTAATTAACATGCTTGGTAGAGTTTAACTCTGTGTCCTGATCTTGCAATTCAAGCACACATGGAGACTTCAGAGAACCATACTATTCACACTTAAAAAGGAATTAGAAGAAAAATATTACTGGAGATGGATTTTAAAAGGGACTAGTTAGATTTCAAATAGGAAAACAGACTCTTTCTTTCCATTAAGAAAGAAAGAATGGAACTAGAATTTTACATATAATTCTTAAATAAAGTGGTTCTACCATTCATTTTCCCTGCCATGCGTTTGGGAAATGCCCTCTGCATTGCAAAGGAAAAAGTGCAAGCTTTTGGATACATTTTGTCTTCCCTGGGAAGACAAAATTTTGCTAAAAGTATTATACCAGACTCCCAGAACAGAACACTTTTTTTCTGAATTTCATTTCTATAATCATGATCAGAGATTTGTGTCCATTACATTACTCAAAGGTCTATCGCATTAGAGATATCACTTTATTGTTTTTGTTCTGTCACTTTGTTTTTACAATTAGTCTCAATTTGGGCATGATAATAAAGAAAGAAAGTTACAGTTTGGGCCTCTATGAGACCTGAGTTCCAATAAACATACAAATATATTTCTAGATCTACAAGCAGAACACTTTTTAAAAAGGCATTTGTACTAAAACTTAAAAGACTGTCATGGTGACAGCAGGCTATGTTTGTACTTCCCATTCTCATTACAGTTACCATCATAAGTACAGATTGATACTACTGCATTTTTTGTTCTTGTTTTAATCCATGGCATAAGAATGAGCTATTAGAATTTTAATGCTTCATATATTCTATAAGTTAAGCTCTGTATGGCTTTGACCTTTTCAATATTCTCTAATTTGACTGACTGGCTACTCCAATTTTTCCCCTGTTTACAGTCTCAGAAATCTGTGGGGAAGAAGCAGAATGCTTGGCCAATCAAAATGCTGAACACTGAAAAGATCAAAGTAGTAAAACATACCACAGTCTTTCACAGAATATATTAGGCATTAAAATTTTGATATCATACTATAAAAAGATAACATTTTTTTCTGCAACTCTAGATACTATAAAAGTGGAGACACTGTGAAGCAAAGAGTGATATTACTATACCAAGAAACACAATTTATACTACTTGCAAGTTTTTGGTTTAGATTGCTATGCATTTCTTCAAATAACCAGCTCTTTCCTAGCATTCAAATAAAATAAAATTCAACTTTAGTTTGATATCTTTAATACAAACTCATGACTTTCCAGTGTGCGTTCTACAGTTTTGGAAGCTGCAGTGATAGATGTTTCCCGATTCCGGTAAATGCAATACCACAAAACTTTTGTCAATAACAATCAGCATTTCTAATTTGCACCATGTGGAAATTTTCATTTTCATTTTCTTTGTGGTTCATAAACACTGGGTGAGTCTAGTAACATAAAGGCAATTTTACATGATTGTTAAAAACTGAAAGACTCATCTTGCACTCCACTACTGAGGAAATAGTAGTAGGAGCAGGTGACAGAAAAATCCATCGCTTTGACAATACAGCATTCTACAAGGAAAAAAAAAAAAGACATCTTACCACATCAAAGATGTTAATGGTATACAATGAACAAAAGAGATTAAAAATCAAATGTAAACAACACTGAGATGATATAATCTGAATAGTTTATGGATTCATTTCCAAGTAATCACTGCAGCTTAATTGGGTTATGGAACTATAATATATTACCCTGTTATCACAATGCATGTTTCTTTATCTACTTGCTAATGAAAGAGACTTATACAAGATGAAGAGCACTAATATGATTTGATTTGCAGTTCTTTCCTTGAAAATTCCCAAAGAACAGTCTGATTGTTGATATTGTCATCAAATAGGGTATTCTATGTGCTACCTTTTGAGCACAAATTGCTAATGTGTATCCTTAACAAGTTTCCAAAGCAACAGACAGTTAATTAGAAAAGTTTGTCCCTATAATTAGGATTTATCAGAATCTCTGCCTCCTCTTTAGCAGTAGGCCACTTATAACAAAGAGGTTCAAATATTACACTGAAGTTGCTCATCCTGCTTGCAAGTCTGCATTTTGTGGTACGATCAGACAGCAGGCGCTGTCACCAAGGAAACAAAGAGAAAAGCTACTTCAACATCAGCCTTCACACTGGAATAACAAATATGTCTTATAAGATAATTGGAGGTTAAAACATTTGCAAATAGGATAATAATTTATGTTATAAAATTTATAATTTAATAACTCTAACTGGCAAAAAAGAAAAAAGACAAGAGTGCCATCTAATTTGTTGCACTGTGCTGGTGAGCAAGGTTTACAGGCAATAGGGCAGAGCAGTAAGCACGAATCTTCCTCATCTACTAGTCACTTGGTTATACAGTCTCATGCTGTGTGCTGTGCTGTTCTGTCTTTCTCCCTTCATAACGCATTACAGTTATCTGGTATGCTATCCTGTTTATTTTTTCTTTTATCTATCTCATGACCTGCTTCTTGTACCAGATCACTAAAATGTTTCAACAGAACTGCAAAAGCATCTTCTAAAGGTGAAATCTCTTACAATTCCTGAGGAAAATGCTATTATAAAACCTGTCTTATATATGAATTTAGAAAGAAATACCTGTAGCAAGAGGTATGTTAAGACTCCATATACTGAAACTAGCAAGTTGGGTGGGGTCAAGCAGAAATGAGTGAAGTGTTTGTACATTAAAAAAAAAAAAAAGGCCATTTTCCCATAAAAACAGTGGATATAGAATGGCAATGAATACACTTAGACTGGAAACTGGATGATGATGGTTTTTAACATTCAGAGAAATGAATTTCCATAAAAAGATCCAAACAGTAGCACTTAAAAATATCCTGAATTGAAATACAAAGGTAAAGCACATTGTCAATTTTTTATTGCAGATCATTTTTCTGCATCACTTTTTATAGTTATTCGTGAACATACGATTACTTTTTCTCCTGACTCATAACAAAAATATATTTTGTATGTCTACTTAGTAAAGTGTAAGGACTGACCCAGAGAGATATCTCAATGAGTTAAACAGTGTCAAAATAAGCTTGTGATATGGCATGAGACAATCCCTCTCCAAAGCAATTGCAGTCATAAAGAGGAACATGGACTATATGAAACATTATTTCTCATTTCAAAGCACCTGTAATTGTTCAACAGACAGTGGAGGACATACAATATCTTCTGTCACAGATGCTAATCACGAAAGTCTATGCTGACCATTGCCAGTCTGCTTGGCAACATATGTTTAAAGACCTTGGGAAAAATCTCCAAAACACCACCACAACATTTATGTTTCCCTTCATAAAAATGCTAACAGGAAATTTAGAGTTACTAAATTACAAGCGCTGTACTTCAAGGAACAGCTGAAGAATGAAGCTGCCAAATCTCAAGCATTACTATCTGGCAGACAGCCTAGCAGAAATCAATCAATTTCTAAAGACAAATCATCTCTAGACTAAGTAGAGATTTAAGGAGAGGTGGAAAGTAGAAATGAATTTTGGTTCCAAGTAGAGTTGTTACTGTAATCAAAAGATATTCCTGCTTGTCACTATACCATAAAAATAGCTTGTTCCTGAGTCATATGGTAAGGAACTAATTTAGGAAGAGTGAGGACTCTGGTAAGAAGGACCCTTTACTTACCCTTTACTTACATCCATAACTGAAAGTATCTCTTTGCAGTTGGGTGGATAGAAACATAGTGATTTCTCCAACTGATCCTGTCTATCAACCAGAATCTAGAGCTGTCCTCACAATCACAAGCTTAAAATCCACTTTTCTTACTATCTAATTGAATGCAAAAGAGGGTGTTAATAAATATGTTTATAATTTAGTATGTTCATAACTTCAGATATGGAAGATAAGTCTTTTGAGTCTTTCTCTGTGGTCAATAATGAAAGAGTGGTTCCTCCAGAGGATAGCTCAAAGTAGAAGCCTAATTTTGGGGCTCTGTATCATTTGCTGGCGGACTTGCTATTCATAATTATATGGGAAGATACATGGGAAGGATATGTGTCTTCACAAAGACAAGACTATCCTTTGTAGGGATCCACGATATTGCTGTGAGAAAATATTTTCACAAATGAAGAATAGAAAAAAAAAAATCAAACAAGGAGGAACAAAATGAATTTTGGGGGGTTAAAACAGAATGCATTGGAAAGCGAGAATTTTACTTTTTGAAAATACTCTGGCTTTTGAGAGTCCATGCAAAAAGTCTGAAAAAAATAAGATAAAGACATTCTTTTTTTCCCTCCTTACTCTTAGATATTTATATATATCAGTTCACTAAAGAAAAATCTTTGGATGTAGAAAATTCTAAGACTGGGGAAAAACAAACAAACAAACAAAAAATCTATAAAAACCCTCTCTTGCATCCTCTGCTTTTTCTAAAGGCTTTTACAAAATTTTATGTTCCAGCCCCTTTCCATTTTTTGGAACTGAAGCCTTACTAAGGTTTGCAAACATTCTGAAACATTTTTCATGTGAGAAAGGCTATTTTCATATTGCTTTGCTCCTACAAGCTGCAGAATTAATGGGCTTCTCTCAAAAGCCTCTTGTAAAGAGATTTTCAGTGTCATTTAATAAACTCAAGAGGCCTGAATAAATATCTAGATCTTTGTTTGCAACCAACTGAAGCAGCTTTTGAAGTTTACTGTATGTATATAAACATCACAGTCATCAGGTACCCTTAAATAACCTTAAAGGATTAGTTGACCTGTGTCTTACTGTAAATACAAAATAAAAAAGTGTTTATAAAAGTAAGTTTAGGACAGAAGGCAGTTTTCTGAGGCTCCTTCTCTAGTGAATGGAGACAGGTCTTTCAAATCAGGAGCCCAGCTTCTGGGTTCCAGGTCTCCTTGAGTTCAGCATGACAGCTCCTCTGTTTTTGCCATCTCTTTTGTTTTTGCCATCTCTTCAGCAATATATAAGTGGAAGATCTAAGGTAACTCAAGAAATAAAATACCAAAATTTCAGAGTAAGAACATCAGAATGAATGATATGTGTATGACTAATAATAAATTCCAAACATTTATCTATGGTGTGTGTTTTCCACATTATTCCACAGAGGATTCGATGGAATCTAGGAGCTTTTCAGTTGTTTCATAAAATGCCATATCAAAATGAGACTATACTTGAAAACCAGAGCACAAATGAGCACAAAAATGTGAAGAAGTCAAGCCCAAAATGAGTGGGTGAATACAGGTGAAGGAACAGTTTGTCAGCACAAGCAAATAACAAGTATCAGCTATTTATCTGGCAGTTGAATTCCTCACTGAAATATTTTTGTGCTTTCTAGTTGTTGTTGTTTTTTTTTTTTTCCCTCCTCTCTGATTTCATTTCTCTCTTCTCTTTTTCTCTGGCACACTAATATTTCCCTGTAAACTTTCCCCCTTTCCACTGATACCTTAGGATGACGACTTTCTTGCCCTATGGGAAAGGGGAAGAGAGGAAGAGGTGGAACTCACAGAAGTGTGCATGAAAAATTATTGGAAAGATAGATTTGTAAATTCATAAAAATGTGAAAGGTATTAAGAATTCTATTCTGCTGAGATATGTAGTGGTGACCTGGAAGCGTTGTGATACAGATTTGTCATAGGCTTCTTTGTATGACAGAAGCCTATTAAAGAGAAATCGCAGAGCTATATTTCTTAACAGGCTTCCACATTCTGCCTGTCCAGACTTCATTTGCCATTTCTAGTGAATTCCCTATTTCTTGTTTTACATTGTTTCATAGAAGAGCTGTGGTTTGAACATGGTTAATTTTTTCTCCTCAAAATGAGCATACAGCCATTTGATATCAAGCAGTTTAAAATCTCTCTGTAGGATGTAAGCAAATCCAGAATGATTTTGACCCCAGATCTCCTCCGCTCTTTCCCTTCTGTCTAATGCAATTTATGCATAAAAAGAACATAGGTTCAGAAAAAACAATTAAATTCCAACTGTTGGGCATTATCATTGACAATATTTTTTGTCAGAACCCTAGAATATAAGCTATGTTTTCTTGATAATGATGTTATTACTAGTTGCCAAGAAAGGACATATAAGACAGACTCTTACACCAATGGGAGTGATTGTAATAGTGTCAGTTGAACTAGCTGGGGTAAAAAGACACACGTTACATAGTTATTACTGAAATGTTGCACAATTCAGTCCAAATCTTCTTGTTAATTATTAGACAATTCATATAGCTATTCATAAATAAAATATGTTCAGTAATCTATGAGTAAGTCTAAAGGAGTATTATAAAAGGGATTTATTTATATCTCAATAAGACAATCAACACTATGCCCTCAACTTAAATCTGCATACACACATTTTAAAATAAGCTATTCCAAAACAAAACAAAACAAAAAACCAACAAGCTGCTTTTAAACATGATGAATGCAAATTGAAAGATGTCTATAATAGCTTTTATTTATTTATTTATTTATTTATTTATTATGCTGTTAAAGACCAGCTTAGCTTCAGAGTGGATGCAGAATGAAGTTCTGTGTAGGTGGTCCTATGTAAGAAAATGTCATAATCACATTAACTCTATCACTGGTATTAGTTATACGGACAATTAGAAAGGAAGACTAAGGAAGAAGCTGTGAAAGTGACAGGAATAGTGACATATACATCAAAAAAGGAGAGGGTTAGAACCAGAGACCCTCCATCAGCTGCTGTTCACATTACATTTGGTATTATTTGCCTTCTGGAGTCAGGCAGCAACTTGAAGCACCAGAGATACAGTGTCTGTTATGGAATTCGTAGTAAAACAGTTGGTAATCTCAAAGAGGAACAGTGTTAAGATGTAGAATTAATTATTTTAATTGGTTTTACACTTTTCATCTATTCTGTCTACACAAGTATGCATCACTCTCCTTTCTAAATTCCCTCTGCCTCATTTTGTAGCCCCTTCATTCTCTTCCCTTCTGTCCTGCAAGACACAGGCTATCTCTCAGGGGCTAGAAGAGGAAGGAGTGAAATCACAGGGACATGTGAATACTCTTCTGACTATGTGCCTGGGAAGAAAATGCAAATCATTTGCCATCTGCTGACTCCACCTTGCTGAGCAAGGGACTGACTGTACTGCTGTCCTGGGGAGGTGGAGCGCAGCCCTCTGTTTTCTATTTCATTCTAATGACTACTTCTCGTGATAGTTTGCAGAGACCCAGGAAGCAACAGAACATACATCTCTTTTAGTCTTCCATTTCCAAATTATAGGAAATGTCAACACACCTTAATAAACAGATAGATCTCTATGAACCTACCAAAACACTACTCCAGTTTCTCAAAGTGCTGGATAAATACATGGCTGTAGCATTCAGGCTATTGATAACTTAGATTCTGTCAACAAGTGGCTGTTCTAATGTCTGCCAAAGGAAGGCATGACCCTATCTGATCAGAGATAAGGTAGTATTGTGATTAATACAGCAAACAGGCTGCAGGATACAGCAGTGAGTATTAAAATGGCAAACACTAATTTAAAATCTCAGATGTCACCAGACTTGAAAACAAAGGTGAGTTGCATTGTCTCTCTTAAAGACACTCCATCTTGGGAAAACAAAGAGAAGTCATAGCTTTATACATATATTTAGGTTTACAATAAACTGGATGTCTTGGTTTTGGCTGGGATAGAGTTAATTTTACTCATAGTGGCTGGTATGGTGCCGCGTTTTGGATTTAGGAGAAAAACAATGTTGATAACACATCGATGTTTTAGTTGTTGCAGGGCAGTGCTTACACAGAGTCAAGGTCTTTTCTGCTTCTTGTGCTGCCCTGCCAGCAAGGGGGCTGGGGTGCACAGGGAGCTGGGAGGGGACACAGCCAGGGCAGGTGACCCAGACTGAACAATAAAACTGGGGAGTGTTGGCCAGGGGGCTGCCCCTGCTCAGGGACTGGTTGGGCATTGGTCGGCAGGTAGTGAGCAAATGCATTGTGTATCACTTGTTCTGTGTATTTTATTATTATTATTATCCTTTCCTTTTCTGTCCTATTAAGCTGCCTTTGTCTCAACCCACGAGTTTTACCTTTTTTTCTGATTCTTTCCTCCATCCCACTGGTGGTGAGTGAGCGAACTGCTGTGTGGTGCTTAGCTGCCTGCCGGGTTGAACCACAACACTGGATTACTATGATTTGCAAAACTAACAGAGACTAGCATTAGAAGGCATATTTAAAGGATGATACTTCCTTTCTTACTGGAAACAAACAAACAAACAAAGAAACAAAAAACAATAGCAAAAGATTTTATATCGCCATGTGGTATCCATAGAGAGGAAATCTTAGCAGCTTTGGAAACCAAAGAAGCAACAAAAGCTGTGGGGGAAAATCTTGATGCTCTGGCAAACTAAAAAATAAAACTGGCATTAAATCAGGAAGACAAAATAGTAGAAATGGAACATTTTGCTTATAAGGCTTTTCTGTTTTTTCTTTTTTCTTTTTTTGCTTAAGAAGTGTAATGAATATTATGAGCGTCATCTAAATGCCACAGAAGTTGGTCAGAATACTTCTAGTGATTTTAGTGGAGTTCAGAACAGTTCAATTCCTCTGCCACACAGGTTTATGTGCACAGAGTAAGAGTAAATGTACTGCAAAATCAGTGCACAATTTACACAGCTGAAAAGACGACAGAAAAAACAACGACCTCTGTGCTGAGCACACAGTAGAAGTAAATAGCCATATACAACTCCTGTTATTTGCTGCAAAAACAGAAGGATTGGTAGACATGGGGAGGTGCTATGCTGTGATGACTCATTGTACATACAGCACAGTAAATTTTCCATACAACACAGTAACTTTCCCATATAAGACGTTATGTGACAAACCTTCAGGAACGATCTCTTGTGCGCTAAAATCAACATCCTATTTTTGCTTCTTTTTCTTCTGTTGGTTAGAAAATGTCTAGTTATCTATATGCATCACCAGCTCTGTTGAGTTTGGGGAAATGATTAATGACAAAATTAATGTCTGCTTGATTATTCATCAAATAATTCCATAAATACTACTGAAAAATAGGACCTACAAGAAATAATCTCATTGTCTAGAAGTCATTCTCTAGAGAAACATCTGCTACTACTGTTACTCATGTTGAAACAAGCTGCCTGGGAGGGGAATGGACTTCTTTAGTCCATTCCCTAGGAGCACTTAAAGAACTCATACCTTCCAGGAAATCTGGACAGCCGATGCGCACTTCAGAATTAACATAAGGAAATGAATTTAAAAAAGGCATGGTCGCTAACTCAGATATCAAAACAGAGAAACATAAAACCTTTGACGTGATTTATTAGATGTCCTTAGCTCCCTCAGTTACAAATAATATCAATTGATAATCTGGAAACATAAAACATTTAAACTTACTTAAATAGTTTCCTAATACGGATGCTTTATGATTTGCTACACATATAATCAGTTTTCAGATATGTTAAATTATAGAGGTGGTAGGGTTCAAATCTGTACAACATTCAGATTTCAGTGATTCACAATTAATTGCTTTTCTTTGTAATTCGGATATCTAAATTTATACAATTTATTCTTAATTTCTCCATGGGATCTGGTGTATTTTCTTGTTGAAAAACACCGTACTTGCTATTAGGCTTACAATGTTCTAAATATGCACGCCAACATTTTTAACAATATATTTACCTACTGACATAACTTTCTAATGCATATATTATGTCACACAATGCCCGAGTACGCTACAAAATTTATATTCATACTCTGTCATACATTGCTTACTGAAAACATCACAGCAGCCTGTTAATGGTTTAACAAGAAGTAAAATGATAAATATAGGTTCGGAATGTAAACAACTTGAGTCAGTCCCCATCGGCACGGGCTTATATGGCACATACTTTTTACTCCCTGGTATTTCGGCCTCATATTGATCCACAGATTTGGAATATATTTGGATATTTTTTCTTGTTCCTTTGTGCACTGTTAGAAGAAAGTTCTTTTTTATCAGTTGTCTACCATGCATACACATCTGGGTACTGACTAGCGGTAATACAAGAGTCGTGATACTCCTGAAGACTCGGTGATGCAGTTAACAGGCAGAAAAATGGGATGTGAGTTTAGATTGCAGCAGTGGATGTCATCAGCTATGGACATTATTGCTAGTGACCATACCTGCTAAAAGTTGCCACAGCACAGAACTGAATACTCTCTTCTTCCCCACAGGAGTAACCCTGACTCCTCCTTACAGTCCTCTGAATCAATTCAACGCCTTGGGAAATCAACGGGCTCTGGCTCAGGCCTTTGCCTGATATTTGCCTATGGAACTAGTTGAGAATTGACTCAGTTGAAGGAGACTCTTATTTAGGGTTTGCTTTTTCTTTGTAAAGAAAACACTATTGAATGCTTATTACACAAAAAATATAGATCACACATTGTACATTTTAATCCTTTCAAAAATTAGAAAAAAATTGTAATGGTAAAGAGCTACAGCTCGTTAAAGGAAGATGCACATGCAAAATTGTTGTGCTATAAGGTATTCTTCTCCAGATGTGTTAAAAATGTTTAAGAATATTTGAAGCTTCTTGCTGTCAAATTTACTTCTCTGTGGCTTGCTTGGATGAATATTAAAACTTTAGCACTGCACTGCAAACAGGATCAAGCCTAAAGCTGAAGATCTGCAGCTCATTGTCAAGAAAGACTCAGTTCAATAAAGATACACTTGGGTTAATATCAGCATTAACAGGACCACCATGGGTCAATTGGGTTCTAGAAGCACACCTAGAGAACAATGAAAAATGAATCTTGTTCATTCAACAAATTTCCTGTGTTGAAAACCTAACAAATATATGTTCTGCCACACCAGCCACCATCATCTACTGAGAAAGAATACAAAGTGGGAAATACTTCTTTCTCCTTACAGTATGCATATCCACTGATCAGAGTAGAGGGACCAAAACTTTGATACGTGAAACTTTTCCAGTTCATGTTGAAAACTACATCTAAATTACTCCAACAAAAGGCCTGCTAGAAAAGAGGTAAGTTTATGAACTTTTTTCATAAACATGAAAAACTTAATGCAATACACTCAAGCCAATGTGTGATTCTAACAGAGAAAGGGATACCTGAACAAAGTGACTCATCCAAGATGTGATGACCCAGGAAGCATGTGAGCATGTGGTAAGGAATAATAAAGCAAAAAACCCCACACTGATCAACTGTCTTTGGACTTTCAAAAGATTTTGAAGACTACTCAAATGTGATGTTAAAGCTACCACTCAGGGTTTTTTTTTTTGTTGTTGTTTGTTTGTTTTGCATAGTATTACCCCAGGGATTTCCTTCAACTTTGTGTAGTACAGCAAAAATATTTCATACTTTGCAATAATTTATGACCATGGTATTCCAGAAACCACCATCATTTGAAACCTACAAGAAGGTAAGACACACTACAATTCTGCTACCCTTTTTTCCCCGTTGGTCTTTAATTTAACTAAGCTGCTGACCAAACTTACTGAAAAGCTGACAAACAAATGTTCAATCATTATGTAAAGCTATATTTTTAGTCATTTTCTTAGCAATCTAAGCTGCAACTGTACAGGAATATAACAGACTTCATACTCCCAAAACTCCCCAGCATGTCAGTTTTTTACAATTAATAGTGAAAAATGTACTCTTTTTCTGAGCAGAGGTACCATCCATCACATATACAGTAACTGCATTCAGATGTTTAGCAAGTGAGTTAGTAGCAATCATACAACATAAAATTCTTTGCTTGAAATCAGAGCACTCTGGGAATTGGAATCATTCACTGTTCCCTAAACTAACAGTAGCACAGACTCTGAAACAACTGCCTGGCTGAATCTATGCATTTTCAAAACCAGTTAGATAGATTCATTAAAGTAAACTTTTGCACAAAGGCAATTTTAGCTTTTTTTATCTCGCATTTGCCACCCTCCACAGGGAGACTGATTTTTCTTAGCAGTTCCTCCAAATTCAATACATAACGAAGATTCCCACTTTGGTCATAAACAGACTCCAAGGCCCCTGAAACACATCCATAGCAAAATTGTCATTATACAGTGGAGGAAAAAATTGCTACTATTCTTGTCATTACCAAGGATATGCAGAAAATCTAGAATAATGGGAAATATAAGCTCAGGTAGCATTAATTTCTCAAGCTAATATTTTTTTATTATCTTAAGCTGCTAACAGAGACCTGGCATCTCATGTCTCCACTTACTCTCTATTTTCAAAGAGAAAGGAATGAAGTAGTGCAGAAGAGTTGTAAAATCATTTTCCAGGACCAGAAAACATTCCTGGGCTCAAGTGCTATGGAGGACAGACCTTTCAGAGAAAGACTGTGTGACTCTGTGAGTCCTAAAAGCTCTGAGCTGGGTAAAATTTGGTGGAGGAGTATCACAACCTGCAACATCACAAGTGCTTAATTAAACTTTCGCGCGTGACCCTGTTTACATTTTACTGAAGCTACTCCGATGTTAGGATAACTTAGTCTATGGAAGCTACAACAAATATTTAATCTTTTTTAGTCTCTGGTTGGCTGTGATACAAATTTTGTGCCGTATCTCTTCCATGCACTGTACAGGATTTTCTTCAAACAGGCACAGTACATTGAAAGCACTGCTACTGCATTCCAGTTGGGTGTTGTCCCAGACTGCATCAGCAAGTTGCCCTTGACCACATCTCTGAACTCTGGACTTCTACACACCCGGAGATATTGGAAAGTTTTTTGACTTTCAAATTATGCAAAAGTTGTTCACAAACAGTAAAGACAGATGATTTTGACTCCTGATCTCTGCCACTGCTGAGACAGATAAAGACCTTACTTATCCCACTAGTGCATCTGTTTTGTATTCTTGATCTAAGCCCCTCTCTTGTTCCCTTTCTCTCTCCACTTCTTCATGTATTACATCACTAATGAACAGGAAGGCTGGTGGGCAAAATGAAAGAAGATATTGCAGGGAGACACTGGAAGACACATTAAGAAATAAAAATACATAAATGGTGAGGCGTGAAAGGACCTTGCCCATCTTAGATGTCACAGAAGGGTACAGGGTATCTGTAAGGAAAAAAAAGCAATGCAATCGAGAGGGTTCCATTACCATCAGGAATAAAGAGACAAAAGCCTTCTTTCCTCTACAAAGTAGTTCCTGCTTAGAAACAGAATTTACTGCTTAGTCTGCTCAGAAACAGTAGTTCACAATGCTACAGGTGCCTGCTTTTTAAGAACAGCGGTTCTCTTCTCTGCTTCTGCCTCACCAAGGAAGGAGAGAAGAAAATCTGTGGGTCTGGCGAAAACGAAAACTGTATTTTCACTAAAACTGCAATGGATACAGAAATGTCTCTCTCAGAGCAGGGCAATTTCATTAGTTACTCAATCTGTTGCAACTGTACAGTAATGTCAGATTATAAACAGGATAGCATGCTATGTAAAAGGTGTGTAGGAGATGCCACAGCTTCAGTTAAGTCTGGGAGAAAAGCCATATAAAATGATATGAATGGACATATACTTTCAAATAGATCAATGGACTAAGCCCCCAGTTTAGCTGTAGTTTTCACTGAATCACTGACTGTGGAGTTAAGACTAATGAATCCATAATACTGCAGGGAAGTGATTAAACTTTAGCATGACAAATGTTTATGTGTTCCCGTATTTTCTATAATTAATGGCTGCAAGCATTTGCTTCACTCATTGAAAGAAAACAGACCCCAATTTCTATAAAATGGAAGTTGCAAAATCTAAAACATCATTTATAACATGAATAAGTTGAGAAAGGTGTTTGAAAACAAAGGTAATTACTGCAGGGATTTCTAAGTCACCCTCTGATGACATTCATCTGCCTGGAAAGCAATATCTTTTGTGGCACCAGCTACACAGATGCAAGAGATGAGCTACTTCAAGGAGTGTCCATCCTGATTTAGTACTGGTTGATGAATCATAGAAAAAATAAAATATTCTACTCTTTAAATATTTATCATATTGTTTAAATATTAAAGATTAAGTTTTTCTTCTGATTGCTAAATCAGTATTATACCGGTTGGAAATTTGTTTACAGTCTCTCACAATAGGATCACTACCTGTCAGTGTCAGATGATATCATTTTCAAGCCTCTGGCTGCTGACAGCTTTCTTGTTGTGAGATGACAAGTGTAATTAAAACTTTGGTTTCAGATACAGTTTGCATTTTACTTTATGAATCTTCAGGCTGCAGTGTTTAGCAAAAAAACTGACTTTTCCTGTAACTCTGGCTTAAATTTTGCAGACTGAAATGAACAATCATTGTTGGAAGTACATCCAAATAATTATATTTCTACTTCAGTGAACAATGCAGAAAAAGCAGTGAAGTTGTTCTGGGATAAAAGAAGGATGAGAAAAAGTTTTTCTCCTCTGAGTGTGGTCAGTATATTTCACTAGTATCAGGAAACTCTGAAGAAATCCTTCAAAACAGCATTCATTAAATAATGGTAAACATGAAGATGTGTAAAAAAGGTAAAATTAAGTAAAGAAGCATGACTATTAGTCAAGGCAATGAAAAAAGCAGACCCCATCTTACCACCAGTGTGCAATCAACTATGCACTTTTAAAAGCATGACAGAAAGTCAGAAATAACCTGAACCAGACCTCTAGCGCTAAATAGTCAAATGATTAAGAAATTTCATATCTGGATGAAATTTCATATCTGGATCCAAGCTTTGTACTGCCACAACACATGAGACCAAAGCTACAGATCTACACATTTATATATGATGCAGTTATTCCACTGTGTATCAGAAATACATAGCTCAGCTTATTGTAATGCTTAACTTTCTAAGAAACTTCACACTTCAGAGTTGTTTTTACCAGGCAGGTAAGAGAGAAGCTATGTTGCTGAGGAATGCAGAGGTATAGTAGAGAGGCGCCTAAGTTACCGTTTGAGAAAGGTAGGTCTTAAGTTGTCATTACTGCAGGTAGAAAAGGTAAAATATTTTCATTCTACAGTTCAATTGTCCTATGCTGAAGATCTGAAGGCAAGTGGTACTCTCTCTAAACTTTCCTATTAATATTAATCAAAACCTTTCACAGAGCTTTTCTTGGCAAATAACTTTAGCTAAACACAAAACCACATATTATATTTCTAGGAAAAATGTCAGATTGTCCACTCATTTCCCAATTACAAATATGCAGGAGCACATTTCCAGTATTTCTTCAAGTGAAACAGATATTATTGCTCAGACAACATAAATCATACATACTTTCATATCCAGCAGTACTTGTGCTCAGGATTTTGAATGGTTCTTAATGTCAATTCCATGCAGCAATGTCAATTCCAAATGTTTGTCAAATTGTATTCCATACCCAAACAAACCAGTATTAAAGGATTTTAAGTGATATTTGTAACTTGAACACTGAATGGCTTCGATGGTACATATGCTTATATATCATAAACCTATACTTTATTCTCTGAAAAACACTCTTTTCTACATAAAACTGCTTATTTAATATTCTGCAAACAGATTTTTTGGTTGTTGTTAATTTCTATTTTATTGACTTTTAAAAGTTATTTGTGTAGTTTTGACTTAAAGATGGTTTAGGACATTGGTTTCCTCGTTTTGTAAATTCTTGACCTAACTGTAATTAAAATAGACCATAACTGTGAGATTATGTCTTTAACTGTGTATAAATCTCAGTGAGAATAAGAAGTTAGGACTGTTTCTACCACTTCTTCTCACAATATGTGAGAAGCCTATTAGAGGAAGATGAGGACAGATTAGAT
>VXAL01016955.1:0-13995 GCA_013399475.1 Chauna torquata
TGCTGTTGGCGGGGGGGGATGGACCCGGCGGGGCCGGATCCTGCCGCACGCGCCGAGGGGGCCGCCTGGCTGTGGGGCGCAATGCCCGCCCCAGGGCGGAGGCGATGGCGGTGGCGGGTGGTGCTGGCACGGGGTAAAGGCCAAATCCTGCCCTGGGGAGGGCGTCTCCAGCTCTGCCGAAACCACAGGAGCTGCCTGCCCACGAGGGGACGCGGGTGACGCGGGACCTCGGCCACAGGGACTGGGTACGGTGGCCGCTGCAGGGACAGAGACGCAGCACCCACGGGGCACTGCAGCTTGGTGTCACTCGGGTGGCAAACGGGTGTCACCGGGGCTGGCTCATGGCATTGCCCCCATAGTCCCCGTCCTGAGTGGCAGGAGGTCACAGCAGACTGGGGGCACAAAATGCCTCGGTGTCCACCTCGGTGCCACCCCGGTGCTGCCACCGTCCCCAGCTCGCAGAAAGGGTTAATGGCGATGGCCAGCAGTGTTACACAAGTGCGATACAGGAGCAGAAAGTGTGTCAGTGGGACAGGAGGACTCCGGCAGCGTGGGCTCGAGGGGTGGACGCGGGGCCAATTGCCACCGCGTGGCCCCGGCCACCGCGCGGCCGAGCCCAACAGCCGGATGGTGGCACTTACATAAGGGACAGCCGGTGGCAGCGGGCCTGGAGTTGGGCAAGAAGTATTTACAGTGGGAGGAGAACAAATACCACGGCTGGGACATTTTAATTGCCGGCTGAAGATTTTTCTTTTTAACTCTTTTTATTTTGATTTTTTGCCCCCATTTTTTAGCCCACGCAGCCCCCTCGCTGCCTGGAGGGGGGAAGAGTTTGCTTGCCCCCACCCAAATAAAACTCCCTCTAGCCCAGACTGGCTGGTGCTTGCTTGGTGCCAGGGTTGGGGAGGAGGAGCTGGCACGGCCCCTGATGGGGAAACTGAGGCACCGGAGGGGGGCAGTCAGTGGTGATTCAGCCAGGGGTTACAAACAGAGCAGCAATTAAAAGCTGTTCTCAGATTTAATTGCAATCACGCTGGAGTTACGGCTGCATCTCCACGTCAGTTATTTGGGACTGACGTCCCATCAGAGGGTCAGGTGCTCGCTGTGAGCACGCGGCTGTAATTAGCAGGATGCCGTATTCCCAATTAGAGCCTGAAGAGGCTCCAGTCATGGCCATAATCGCTGGCGGTTTCTCCTTTGGACCATTTGGAAAACTTGGGGTCAGGAGGTGACGCTCAGCTCCGGGAGAGCCCGGAGCACATCGTCAGCTGCGTCCCCTTTGCCTCATCCCAAAAACGCTGGGGCTGGGTTTCTCGGAGGATGCGTTTTTCAGGTCCTGGGGTCAGGCTTTGGCTGGCACCATCACGTGAACGGACCGGGAGCGCGTTTCTGCTGGCGGGCAGGTGCTGGGACTGGCAGCGGGGGCTCCCCGAGCAGCACCCACCATCGCCCACTGCACCGGGTGCCAGGCGGCCGCGGAACCTCGGGCTCTGCCCCGCGGGCTCCGGGGCCCGGCTGTTTCGGCGGGCACGCGGTGCCGTAATCACTGGGGGCCGGGTATCGGCTGCGGGCGTGAGGGCGAGGCGAGACGGAGGATGCATCACCCGGGCGCTCCCGGCGGCTGCAATTAACCTTGCATAACGAATGCTGCTTCCTGCCAGGGGTGGCACCACCTCCATCCATCCCCCCCGCGGTGGCACCACCTCTGTCCCCCCGGGATGCTCTCCGGGCATCGGGGTGGGACGGGGTCCCCATGGTTTGCACATCGCGGCGTTGCGTGAGCGGTGGTTTGTTGGCTGTGAGTTGCAGCAGAAGGTGGGACGTTTGGGGTTGTCTCAGTCATCGGAGCAAGACGGTGGTGGCCGTGTGTCACCGTGCCGGTGCCTCGGTCAAAGGGGTGATGCCATGGGGTGACGATGGGGACCCAGGGGTTACGATGGGAGTGCAGAGCTGGGGGGGCTGGGACTGGATGCCCCATGCCACACTTGCCAACACCCGGTCCCTTTTGGGAAAAGCTCTAAAATCACCGGGTGCGTTTGGGGCAGGATCTGACCAAGTCGACGGATGGGGAGGGCAGCAGCCCAGCTGCCCTGCTCCAGGGCGAAGGCTGCGCTGACCAAGCCCAGCCTCACCCAAACCATTGAGAGAAACTGGGACATCGCTGGCCACCGGGTCACTGGGTGAAGGAGGCGATGGGCAGGAAAACCAGCACCGGGGCTGTCACCTGCAGAGGCATGGGACAGCTCGGGGACAAGCCCGATGCCACGTGGGAGGAGCGTGGGGACACGATCCTGCATGGACACAGGGGTGAGACCCTGCTGTGCCTCATCCAAGCCTCCAGCCCAGCAGTGGCCGCGTCAGCGGGCGAGCAGCGCTCCCGAAACCCTGGCACAAACCCACTGGGCACAAAATCAGGCGGCACCGCGGGGACGTACCCAGCCCCGTGCAGCCCATCACCAAAACGCAGCCGCCTGTGGGCTGGAACGGGGTGGCTGTCGGGAGCCACCCCCGAAACGCTGCCCTTGATGAGAAATGGTAGCTCGGAGGGTTGGTGAGAGGCAGAAGGGAATTACCCACACCGGGGATTTGCACAGGCCCAGGAGATTTTAAATACCCATAATCTGGCCGTGGGGGTTATTTTGGTGTGGCGGCGGCTGCACAGCACCCTCGGGGGCGTGGGGGCCGGAGCGGGGATTAGAGGGTGCAGCGATGCCGGGAGGCACGTACGAGCGCCGGGGGGGGCAGCGCCAGCCCAGATCTGGGGCAGCTGGAAAATGAGGAGGACGAAGCCTATTAGCAGCTCAGTGCCAGCGAAGCAGAAGCGGATTTGTGGGGGGAAGGGGCCGGGACCTTGAGCCAGCCATTGCTATATTGGTCCTCGAGCTGCTGGGAGGGGGTCTGGGGGGGGGGCAGGTCCTCTGCTTGGGCCGGACCCCCAGCAGGAGGGTGCACTCGGCTGCAGGGATGAGGATGCTCCCTGTGCCTGGGATGTCCTTGGTGCTTCCTGGCTCCCCTGGCTCCCTGGCACGCACCAGGCAAGAAATAAGGGGAACGATCCCAAAACTGGGTTCAGGGAGCGCTGGTGCACAAGTACGCTGTGCTCTGCCCATCTCTCGTCGTTGGAGAGGATGGGGCAGCCTATGGGAGTACCCATGCCCTGCATGGGCCTTTTTGGGGTCCTATCCAAGGCGTGAGCATCGCTGTGGACTCATCCGGGAAGGGACGAGCTGCCAGTGGGTCTGGCCCTCAGGCGGCGTGGCCGTGCCTCAGTTTCCCCAGCTGCCACAGAGCTGTGGCTGTCGCGGGGGTTGGGCGGTCTCCTTGGTTCAGCAGCCACCGTCGTTAACACCCTGGTTTTCCCCATTTTTCCCCCCCTGCTTCCCTCCACCGCAGCCCAAATCGAGGTGATCCCATGCAAGATCTGCGGGGACAAGTCCTCAGGGATTCACTACGGTGTTATCACCTGCGAAGGCTGCAAGGTGAGCACGGCTCGGGCCGGGCAGGCGCTGCCGTCCCGCTGGGCACCTTCCCAACCCGTTCCCATCCCTCGCAGGGTTTTTTTCGGCGGAGCCAGCAGAACAACGCCAGCTACTCCTGCTCGAGGCAGAGGAACTGCCTGATCGACCGCACCAACCGCAACCGCTGTCAGCACTGCCGCCTGCAGAAATGCCTGGCGCTGGGCATGTCCCGCGACGGTGAGTCGCGCCCGGGGCCGCCCCCGCTCCTCCCTGGGGAGGTTCGGGCCGTCGAGGCCAGGGCTGCTTCCTCCACGGGGCTGGAGGAGAGGGCACGTGGAAACGGGGAGCAAGGAACGCTTTTTGCATTTTCTATGGGAAAATTTCAGCTGATTCTGTTCACTTCGAGCCAGGGTTGGTCTGGGGCAGGGGACGCATCCAGTGGGGCCCCTACACTGCTCAGGGCTTGTAAACCCCGCACCGTGAGCCGGGACCTGTCCTGGTCTGCTGGGGTGACACCGCCCTGACGTGGTCACGATTTTTTCCCCCCTCGTCAGCGGTGAAGTTCGGCCGCATGTCCAAGAAGCAGCGGGACAGCCTCTACGCGGAGGTGCAGAAGCACCAGCAGAGCCAGGAGCAGAGCGGCGGCACCAAGGATGAGCCCGAGCCCCTGAGCCGCGTCTACACCACCAGCATGAGCAGCGGCCTCTCGGACCTGGACGACATCTCCACGCTGTCGGACGGGCTCCTTTTCGACTTCCCCCTCACCCCCGACGGCAGCAGCACCTACTACAACCTCGACCTCCTGGCCTCGGCGCAGCCCTCGCCCGACCAGTCCAGCCTGGACGTGGCCGACGCCACGCTCATCAAGCAGGAGTCCATCTACGAGCTGATGCTGGAGCCGGCTCTCTTCGCGCACGGCGCGCTGGAGGGCAGCCAGCTGGCTGCTGACATCTCCGTCCTTGAGATCGGTGAGTGTTTGCCCAGCCCCGGCGCGATGCCGGGCACGCACGGAGCGTGCAGCCCCGGGCGTGATGCTCAGCACCACGTGTGCAGCCCCATGCTCAGCACCGCGCGGGCAGGACGCATCCAGCCCCAGATGCAGTGCTGGGCGTGCACGGTGCTGGGCATGCTCACGGCAAAGGGATGGACCCAGCCTCAGCCATCGGAGCAGCCCCGGGGGCTTTCCTCCTCCAGGCTGAGCACTGGTGGAGCTCAGCACACCTGAGGTCGTGCAGAGCATCCCCCCCTCTGCCCCTCGGACACGCAATCTGTCCTCAAATCCTCACGCATGAGCCCCTCTGCACCTCCAGCCCTCAGCCCCAGCAGCCCCCGGGGACACCCAGGTTGGGCTGGGAGGGGACAGTGCCAGCACACAGGGATAGTGGGGCTGGCGGCGTCCCCATGGCTCACCGCCCACTGCGGCTGCTTTGCAGATCGAATTGCCCAAAATGTGGTGAAGTCACACCTGGAGACGTGCCAGTACACGGCGGAAGAGCTCAAGCGCCTGGCGTGGACCCTGTACTCCCCGGAGGAAGTCCGCGCCTTGCAGAGCAAGGTGAGCGCCGTGCCGTGAGCAGGTTGTGTCCCAGCTGTCCTAGTGCCACCACCGCCCATGGGTGGCACCGCACCGGGCAGCGCCCCGGGGTCCCTTCCCTGCCCCATGCAGTGGGGAGGCGGGAGGACAGGGGACTGGGTGACGGGGTGGCAGAGGACCCAAAGTGACAGGGTGGCGGCGAGCCCTAAGGGACGTCCCCGCTGTGCCCGCAGAGCTGCGAGGCCATGTGGCAGCAGTGCTCGCTGCAGATCTCCAACGCCATCCAGTACGTGGTGGAGTTTGCCAAGCGCATCGACGGCTTCATGGAGCTCTGCCAGAACGACCAAATCATCCTCCTCAAAGCCGGTAAGAGCCGGGGACACGGCCGTCCCCAGCGCCTCCCCCAGGCAGCAGCCACCGTGCCGAGGGCAGATCCCATCTCCTTTCTCTGCTGACGCTCTCCCCTCGTGCTCTCTCCTCCCGAGCGTGCCTGACCCCCTGTCCTCGCTGCTCCGGTTGCCCTCGGGCTCGGCTCGGGGCAGTTAGCAGCATCCAGTGCCAGGAGGGGTCTGCACGTGGCACCAGGGCGGGAGGCTCCCGGGAAGCCTCTGCGAGACGTGCCCTCCTCCAGGAAAGCCTCAGACCTTCGGGAGGAAAACATTGCAGAAACCAGAAGTGGGATGGCTGGGCTTTTTTGTCCTTTCTGCCACAGTTTTTGTAGGACCACAGCAGGTTTTCCCCTGGGAAAAGGGATGCCAAACCCAAAGTGAGGCAGGGAGAGAGAAAAGGAAAAGATTGGATTCTTCTCCCAGCAAGAGACTGGCAGGGTGCCATACCCCAAAGCTCAGACCTGGCTGTGCCCAACGTGTGGGAGTTTAACTCATTTCTTCGTTTCTTCCTTCCATTTTTTTTTCTTTTTGTTTTGTTTTCACCCTCTTCTCTCTTGGTGCTCCACCATGACATCGATCAATCCCTGTTTCTGGCTGCTGAATGACTGGATAATATTTCCCTTTGGTGAAATATTGTGGTCACAATTGGAAACAAAAACAAAAAACAAAAACAAAAACAAAAAAACACCAAACCAACAACCCAAACCCAAACTGGATTTATTGGAATAAACATTGTGCTCTGGGGAACGAACAATCCGGACTTCAAACTTGCCCTGGTGGCTTTTCTTTCTTTCATTTGGTTCTGGGATGATGGAACCCCCCCCTGCCCTCCCCTCCCTCGTCTGCTGTCTCTGTGCCTACGTCAGGTTGCCTCGAGGTGCTCCTGATCCGCATGATCCGCGCGTTCAACCCCTTAAACAACACAGTGCTCTTCGAGGGGAAGTTCGGCGGCATGCAGATGTTCAAGTCGCTCGGTAAGAGCTGCTTTGCTGTCTCTCTTTCGGGGCTTTCCTTTCCTTTTGACGCCCGGATGGGGCTTGCCACCGCGTGAAACCAGGATAAATCCCAGCAGGACTCGGGAACAAAGTGAGATGCCCTGGGGACAGGCGGGGGTGAACCCCCCTGAGTTTGCTTCTGCTCCTGTTGGGATCTGGCTGATGCCTGCCGTGGTCGGTACCCGCTTTCCATCCCAGCCCAAAGCCCAGCGATGCGGGCGATTCTCCACCCAGGGACCCCTTTGCCCATCTCCTCTCCGAAAGCTTTCCGAGCCCCGGGTGCCTCTGGGGCGGGCCGGCGAGTAGGGGTCACGCGGAGCCGTGACGTCCCCCTCTTCCCCCCCTTAGGCTGCGACGACCTCGTCGGCGCCGTCTTCGAGCTGGGGAGGACCCTGTGTCGCCTGCAGCTGTCGGACGAGGAGCTCGCCCTCTTCACGGCCGCCGTCCTGCTCTCCCCGGGTGCGTGGGGACGTGGGGGGGACCGGCTGGGGGTCTCGTGACAAAGCTGGGGACAGCTGACCCTCAAATCTCAGCGTCACTGCCTCGGCGGACGATTTGTTATTCCTGGGAAAGGCGGTTGGGGAAAATGCGTCTAAAAACGTTATCTGCCAAATCTCGGTGGGTGGAGGAGCTGCACCGCCTGCATCCCCTGCAGCAGGGCTGTGGGGGGGCATGGAGAGGGGCTGCGGGGTTGTCCCACTGTCCCCAAAGCCACCCCGAGGAGCAGGAAGGGTGGTGGGAAGAGCAACAGGCACCCGCGCCGTGCGGGGTGGAGGCCGGCTTCGTGGCACTGACCCGGCCGTCTCCCGTAGATCGCCCGTGGCTGACGGAGTCCAAGAAGGTGCAGAAGCTCCAGGACAAGATTTACGTGGCCCTGCAGCACGAGATCCAGAAGAAACACTCCGCCGAGGACAAGCTCTCGAAGGTAGCGGTGCCGCGTGCCTGGCTGGGGCTGGTGAGAGGTTGTTTTCCATGGGGAAAACGCACGGCTCCAAGGGATGGGGAACGGCGTGCAGGGTGCTGGCCGGGAACCCAGCGCTCACCGGCTCCTCCTTTCCCTGCAGATGGTTTCCAAGCTGCCCCTGATGAAGACCATTTGCAACCTGCACTTGGACAAGCTGGAATTTTTCCGTCTCTTGCACCCGGAGACGGCCATGAACTTCCCACCCCTCTATAAGGAGGTCTTCAACTCGGAGCTTCAGTACAGCAACCCGCGGGAGAGCTAAGGCTGGGAGCTGCCAGCCCCCTCCTAGCTCCCCCAGATTTGGAGATGAACTGAACTTCGGAGGTTTGGGGCAGTTTATTTAAATCAAGTAATCAAACCCAAGACAACCTGGGGGGGCCGGAGTATCTCCCCGGTCCCGTTTCCTTGCTGTGGATTGCAATAGCTCTTGAATGTAAAGCACCTTGAAGGAAAAGCAAACTGACTTTGCCATACTAGTGAAATGAATGTGAAATCTCCGCTCGGGAGAGGAGATGCTCCTGTAAGTAGAAAGGCACCGACTCCTCCCCGTGGTGCATGGATCCGGGGGAGCGCACGCCACGCACACGCTGCCGTGCTCGCGGCACGGCCCCTTCCCGCGGTCCTGGCTGACTCTGTCGCTGATATTGTTGTTATTATTTTTAATTAATTTTATTTTTTTTACCCAAACACAAAGCATGGGATGAAGAAGGGGCAAAGCAGACTCATCCGGACAGGGGTGAGCCAGGCTGCTGGGGGCAGCTGGACCCGAGGAGAGGGCGAAGGCAGAGGCTTTGCTTTATTCCTTCTCCCATGGGTGCAGCGAGCCCGCGGGGCACAGGGCAACCTCAGGAGCTCAGCCCAGAAAGACCCAGCTATGGCCAGGGGGGGTTCAGCACCGGATTTCATTGTGGAGCAGGCCAGCTGGCTTTTCGGAGCAGATTTTCTCGAGCACCTGAGAGGGGCTTTGCCCTGGTGATTGTGGCCAAATCTCAGCTCCTGGCTGCTGCACCCCGGAGGCGGCCGCACGCGTTGGTCAGCGCCTGGGCAGACGCTTTAGGGGGGAAGTCTGCCTTTAGGGACAGAGGGAAGCGAAAGGTCCCTATTCCTTTCCCGGGAAGCTGCGCTTTGGTCAGGACCCGCTGCTCCAAGCTTGGGAGGCCCAAAAGGCAAAGAAGGGAGGGTTTTGTGGGGTGATGCTGGCGGGGTCACTTGAGGGGCTCTCCGGCCAGGCTCTGCGTGTGGTTTTTTCAGTCCCTATTCCTGCTCCTCCTGCAGCGAATGCCAAAAGCTATAAGGGAAAAACCTGCTACAAGGCAGCCCCGGTTTCTGCTGACAAAGGGCTAAAATCCCAGTTCCTCGCTTCGTATTGATTTCTTGTGCGTCCAACCACATCCTCCAGCAGTTTGGATCATCACCGAGTGTGAGCCGAAGACCTTCCTTTCTGTAATTGCACACCTTAAACTAAACGAGCAGCTTTCGTAGTGTCGTAGGGGATATTCATGCTTTCAGTTAAAAGACCTCCTAGGGAAGAACACTGACCACGCTCGATCGGGGAAGACCCGCCAGGAAGGCGGTGGGATTTCTGCTTCAGCGTAAGGCCGAGGAAAAACTTGGGATTGTGCTATTCCCTGGCAGCCGCCGTCCGCCACACACAGCCGTGTGCTTTCTGGTTTTGTTAACCGCCGTCTGAACTGATTTTTGGAGCATATTGGAGTTCATCAGCCTCGTTTCTCTCCCCGGTGTTGGTAGACCCTACGTCTCCGGTGAAGGCTGCTGAGCGTCCCAGCGGCCCCACGCAGTGCTGAGTGCCAATACGTCGTTCTCCAGCGCAGTGTTAGCAGGGGTGGGGATGTGCCGTGCTTGTTTCCTGCCCTCTCGGATCCTAAAGCTTGACAGAAGTGAGAAGTCAGTATTGCCTTTTTTGTCTAGAGGGTTGTGCCTTTTTGAAAAATCATTTCCGACAGCACCGTTCGCTTCCTGGCTCCTCTCTCTGGGGAAGGCAGGCCTTAGGGAAAAGCACCCGAGAAAATGAATGTGCTTTGCAGAGGGGTCTCTCGCCCTCTGTTTCTGCAGGAGGGCAGCGATCACTTTCTCGGAGGAAATAGCTGCGGGCATTCTGAAATGTTTGGGAAAAAAAGCACACACCCTTCTTTACGTCCTTGGTATTTGTCAGCCAACATGCACAACTAGTCAATGTCACTGTTTTCATTTCATCGGCAAAGAAACCAAGAAAGCACCTTAAATCAGGAAAAGACTGAGCCCTCGCCACGAGCTGCGTTTTTGCTGCTTACGACACAGCGTCTACCTAATGGGAGAGATTTTGGATTCTGAGCAATAAAAGCCCACGTGGGAATCTAGGGAAGACTGGAAGTATTAAACACTAGTAACTCAACCTGCCAAACTGCGGGAACCTGCACTTTTAAGTTCTCTTTAAAGGAACCGACTCATTGATGAAATTATTTCTTGGGAGGGGATAAACTGTTTTTTGACAAGGAGGGGAGTTCGGGCCCTGGTGCCTGTTGTGCCACCATCCAAGAGCCGAACAAGCGACCAGGGATCTTGGCAGCTGCCCTGGGGCGGGCGGTACGCATCGAAAGGGATGGTGACAGCGCACCGAAACGCCGGCGACAGCTGTGCTGGCTGCAGCCTCTGCTTTCAGCTCACCCCTGCATGTTTGCCCGAATAAACGGGGCCGTGGTCGCTGTGCCGAGGTCCCTCGCGCTCCCCTCTGTGCCACCAACAGGCAGCGGTTTGGCATAGTGAGGAATCGAGCTTTTAGGGAAGGGCGAACAAAAAAGCCCAGGTAGAAATGCCTGGAAAAGGGAGATGTCTGTGCTCCCTTGCACCGGTGTTGCGTGTGACAAGCAGAGATGATGCGTTGGAGCCCTGAGACCCCAGACTCGCTCAGATGCTCAGTCCTCAGCATCTCAGAGAAACATTTCCATCCCACCAGCCGCTAGACGTTTTGCCGCTTTGTTTTCGGAAAGACCTGAGAAATGGTTCCCTTTAGCAGGGCGACCTCAGCCGCGAGGGATTGCTCTTTTCCAGATGAAGATTAATTTTGTGTTTGTTTGTTTGCTATGGCAGTTTAGCTGAGTGTGCGTTCCCACCTCCAGAACCCTCACACTGTGTATAAAAATGGATAAAATATATATAATATATATTCTTGTGAATGTTGGTGCAAAAGAGAAAATATATAAAGTTTCAGTTGGCTTTATGTTATTTTTTATCTATATGAATGAAAGGAAGAAGTGGAAAATATTTTTTCCATTTGACACCCTCCACACACACCTACCTGTAGATACTGACGGGTTTTATGGAAATGTTTTACTTTTTAGATTTAGGAACATGCTTCTGTTCTCATTGAATGTTCTGTCTTGTAAGATTGTAATTTCTATTTTTTTAAAGAAAAGAAAATAACTAAATAAAACTTCCTCTTTCAGACCAGTCAGTTAGGAAGGGAGGGCAAGGGAGGGAGAAATGTTTATTTAAGGACAAAAGCTTTGTCTGAATTTTTCATGACATTAAATAAAAAGTAATATAATGTATGGAGGAAAACTTTTTATTGAGGTGTATTCTATAGGTATATACATGTATATTGCACAAAATTTACAGGAAGAAAAATAAAGTCTGTTTTACAAGGTAAAAAATAATAACGTTGGAAATAGTGACTGTGATTCTAAATTTTAGCAAACACTGAGGCTGGAAGCAAACCCCGCAAAGTCACGGAAAAGCCTTTAATTTGTTCAGTTGGCTCAGGACCAAGCTGTAATAGACACCACGATCCAGTACAGTATTTGGACACACCGCTAAATTTTAGAGGTTTTCGGGTATTATTTATTCACTTTAAACCAGGCACACCCTTAAGTGAGCTGAGGAAAAGTTTGGATTTGTCCCGTGTGTGTGCATTGGGTTTGGAGCCCTCGCGAGCACATCCCATGCTGCTGTGCATCCTCCATCCCGTGCACTCAAAGTGAGAACTGAGAGCGGGAGAAGGGCTTGATCTGGGAAACCTCTGTCCAGGTCACACCGAGCTGAGGGCAGTAGTCTCACCCTGCAGCAGTGGGGACAAGGTTCAAGACAGGCAGTACGTGGGTTTGTTTTCAAACAGCACCCGGTCCTAAGAGGGAAGAAAGGAAGATGCCTGCCTTGAATTCAACAAGGATGCAAGGACCTGGATGCAAGGATGCTTCTCCGTCAGGATGCAAATGGTATTGGATGCAAATCTCATCCCCAATTTCCCCCTTAGCTTCCCTTGACAATCTCACCTGGGTGAGATTTGCAGACCCGGAGCCGCTGTGTCCCCAGGCAGCCGCAGTGGAACTCAGGGAGCTGTGGAGCGGAGCAAAATAATGAACGATCTCTCGTCGCCGGCCCCGCAGCCACCGCCGCCCTGCCGCTCCCAGGAGGCAGCATGTGCCCTGCTTCGCTCTTCTCACCCACGGGGTTTATATATTGCACAATAAAACCTGGCTGCTGACTGAGAGAGCCGGGAACAGCCAGAAATAGGGCACGGCTCGTGGGGACGCGGGGAAGGGCTATCATCCAGTTCGGACAGGGAGGTCGCAGGGATGGGGCAGCTGGCTCTGTAGAGAACCGCTGTGCCTGGCGTGGCAGCGCAGACCAGCCGGAGCTCCGGCAGCGGTGCCCGCGGCCCTGCTGAGCGCCTGTGCGCTAACATCTTTATTTGGTTTTCATTTTTAAACAGATGCCTTTTTTTTTTTTTTTTCCCCTCCCAGAGGAATCACAAGCCCATCCCTGGGCTCTGCCACCCTGTGCCCCATCGTGCCTTCCCCCAGTAAGCAGTCTTGTCTCTCTTGCTGGTGGCCCAATGCCTCCAGGAGCACTGGATTTACTGGGGCCGAGTGACCTCTACTGGTTTATAGCTAAAATATTCCCTGCGTTTTGTGATCCTTGCAGATAGATGGGGTGACAGCAGGCCTGATCCTTCCCTCCCAAAAAATATTTGCCCACCTGGCCAATACTGCAGTCAGTGGCATCGCCCTTGCCCACTCTGGGGAGCAACCCTAAGCAATGCTTGGCAGCCTGCCTGGAGCAGGGGCCAAACACAAGCAGTGAACCCCAAGACCTTTATTTTAGGGAAACTTTGCCTAACTGCAGATAAGGGGTGTGAAGGCCTCAGCATTTGCTTAGCTAAGTACTAGAGGGATGAGTCTGAATCATATAGCCTGGAGTTGGAGTGCTCTGTTTACAGAAACCACAGCCTCGGGGGTTGTAAATATTTTTGAAGTTGAGTAGGTTTTATATACAGCCAAATTAACAGCATTTACCTAGCGTTGGTACCTTGGAGACTGATTGGTACTTATGTTAATAAGACTAATGCAGTGTAAATAAGGAGTGAAGGAGCTATAGAACCACATAAAAGTATATAAATCCGGAATGTTATAAATCCAGGTATCGGCATGGCTGGTTGGGGGCTTCCCAGCACACCACTCTCAGGCTGCATTATCCCAAGGACTTCAGAGTAATTTGTCTGTTAAACCATCACCACCCTGTTTTGCTGAAGCTTAAATTCTGCAGAAGGAGCTTGTCACGCAAGCACTGGGCACTGGGCAAGCACATTGGTTGTTACTGTTGCTGATTTAGCTGATTTATTCAGAAGTGAAATCAGCATTTAATGATAGAGGTTATAAATAGCAATCTCCTCAGTGACTGCACAGCCCTGGGTCCTGAATCCAGCTATCACCTACACACGTCGTAACTAATCCAGGAAACAAAATGTGGCATTCACCATTAGTCAGCCCAGTCAATCTAGCCACCAGATTAGGCTACTTAAATAGTACCATTAACTTTCTGCGCAGCTTCTGATTTCCGCCGGCATGAAAGACGAGCAAAACCCTTTGGATTTCACAGTCTCCGAACCGTGCAGACCGGGCTACGCGCGAGGGCCTGACCCACAGGTGCTCGGAGGGGCTGATTTGGGCACGTCCAGGGCACTGCTGCGGCGACGGCTGGAGACGGCGGCTGCCTCCGAAGCAGCTCCGGCACTGTGGTGTCCTGGGCACGGCGCTGCCGGCTGCGACGTCACCCTAACTCCCTGTCCCAAACCAGCGCTTTTTATCTGAAAAGAAAACGCCACTGATGTTTATGCGTGCGGCCTGCGTGGGTAGGAGGCACCTCCGTGGAGCGAGGCGGCGGGTTTTAATGGGTGACTGGTTTTGACGCTCTGGTAGGCGAGTTTCGGGCCTGCCTGTGGCGGCCACTCCTCACGCGTGGCCTGGCCACGGGTGAGGGGTCCCGTCTGGTGACAGATGTACCCCTTCAGGGCGGCGAGGCCGCTGCACTGCAGCCGGGCAGGGACAGGGGCAAGGACAGGGCCGGGGCAAGGGCCGCCCCCCCCAACGCCTTCCCTCCCAATCCTGTCCCTCTCGGCTCCCCGTAGCGGAGTCGGCCGCGCCTCAGCCCACGCCCCGTCGCCGGCTGGCCCCTCACGTGATGGGCGGGGGGCGTGTGCCGCGGAGCGCACTGGGAGTTGTAGTCCGCGGCGCAGGGAGCGCCATGGCGGCGGTGCCTGGTGGGACTCTCCTTCCCAGCGTGCCCCGCGGTGCCGCGGAGGGCTCGGGGGAGCGGGCTCGGGCCGCTGCGCTTTGAGGTGGACACGGTGAGCGCCGGACCGGGGCGGCGGGGGTGGCCC
>VXAL01016955.1:14284-38365 GCA_013399475.1 Chauna torquata
GGTGGCAGAGGAGCAGTGACGGGTACAAAACAGAGGTGACAGAGAGGGGGTGACGGGGACAGAAGGGGTGGCAGCAGGGGAGTGTGTGCCAGGGGGAACCGGTGTTTGGGAAGGAATCGGGGACAGGTCTGGTGGGGCTGGTGCCGGTGCGGGGAGGAATGGGGACAGCCCTGGCGGGGAGGAATCGGGGACAGCTCTGGCGGGAGCAGCAGCAGAGCCGCTCTCAGGGCAGACGGTGCTGGAGACCGCAGCGTGGCGAGGGGCCCCCGACGGAGCGCGACAGCGGCTGCGTGGGGCTGCCCGGTCCCCCCGGGGCTGGAGGCACGCCAGCCGTGTTCTGCAGCCTCCCCCTGAGCGCTGCTCGGGGATTTGCTTCTCCACTTTCCTGCCGTGACCGTGTGGGGCCAGCGGGCCGGGTCACGTCGGGCAGGGCTGCGCTCTCAGGGAGGCGTGGGGCAGGCCGAGGGGACGAGGACGGCGCGTTCAGGCAGGGTGAGCACAAGCAGAAGCCGGCTCCTGCCGGGGAATGTTGTAGAAGTGGTGCTCCAGGGACACCGAGGAGCAGGGGTGAAGCTTTTTGAGGTGCGTGGTTTGGGTACCGACTTTGTCACATCTTGTCCCTGAGAGAGACAAAACAGACATACGGGGATTTTTTTCCTCTCTGGGCTTTGTTTTTTGGGAGCATTAAGTAGCTCAAGAAACTTCTATCAGACTTTGTGAGGAAGAGCAGTAACTTAGGAATTAAGCAGGTAATCGATGGTCTGATAGATCTGATTTCTAGTGGTTTTCTGGGCCAACCAATGTTGTTACTGTTGTCTGCAGCCCAGATCCTCTCTGTTAGGCCAGTCTGAGTAGGTGACAATTGGTGGAATAGGCTTGTGCCCTGAACACAAGTGTTTTTGTGCTTCCTCTTTTCCTGTTGAGTCTTCTGCAGTTCTGCTCGTGTGCAGTTGAGCCTCACGTGTGGAAGTGGTCGCATCAAAGTCAATATTTGTTTGCCGTGTGTGCCGTAGTACCTGAGTTAAGGCTTCTGCCCGTCCACCAGGGCGGTGGATGTGGCTGTGTAAACAGGCTGTAAGAGACCTGAGGGGAATCGCTTCCGACTGGTCGTGCTCTCTCGCCTGCTGCCCTCACCAGCTCCAGGATGGGAGGAGAAGGGGCAGCAAAATTCCACATAAAGCACAGAGTCCCTGAGGGGCTCCCTAACTTGGATTCACGCAGGAGGAGGCCAACCTGTGCTAACTTTATTGTTCCTTGTGCATATTCTCAGCAGGAATGCTGCCATAAACAGTTTCCCCATTCTCACTGGTGCTGGGTGGCTTTTGGAATTACTTTTTTAGCTGGGTATGTCGTCCCCCCCCGTCCAACATGAAGCACGGTGTCGTGAACGTCCTGCTGGCATCGCTGGAGGGGCAGTGCGTGGCACTGCAAGGGCTGGCAGCACGTGTCGGGAGGGGAAATGCCGTCGTACAGAAACTATACCAGCTATACAAAGTCGACGTTTGTAAAGCTGAGCCAAGCATTTTGGTGCCTTGCAGAGCAATGCCATGAACTCTCTGGGAAGTTCCTGGTAAAAGCTGGGCATCTGAGTGAGATTCAAAAAAAGGCCTTTTCTCTTAAAAACCAGGGCAGAGTCACCACTTTCTTTTTAAATGCAACCAGAAAGGGATATGAGCAAGGCATTCGTCTGTCTCGGGATCACTGGTGTCAGTTCCTTCCCTAGCCTGGTGGTTTCACATCCACGTCTCCCAGATCCTCGCGGAGTGCCCTTGCTTTTAGGTCATTTGCTCTTCTGAAGTGGCTGGGGTCTGCTTGCTTGCAGCATGAAGTGACTTCAGGAAGCCTGATGGCACGTAGCAGCTCTCATCACCAGGGGTGAGCTCCAACCATTGTACGGAGGGGTGCATTGTACCCAGGTCTCCTTATTCTGCTTGTGCTCTACTCATTAAATCATTGTGTTACGAGGGAGCATTAGCAAGTTCTTCTGCTGTTGCTGTTATCTGGCGATCTTGCCACTCAATTTGCTTTTGGTAAAGTGCTCTTGGTTAAACTCTTGAGTACAAGTCTGCATAGTGCTCGTGTGTCACCACAGTCATCAAATCAGCAAAAATATAAAGCAGTACAGAGAATAGCCTATAGTGAGACTTCATATGCTGGCAAATTTTCCTAGAGAAAGCTCGGGATGTGAGGCACTTCTGGGTTTGGCTGGGACATCTGCAGATGGCAGGAGAGGGGCCGGCGTCCTCCTGTGCATCTGGTCTTGGTGACTTGCCCCAGCTCACCAGGGGTTATGGCAAAAGAGGAACCGAGGTCAGCTCTCCCACCGCCCTGCCAGCACTCATCTTCTGGCCTCTCCGTTACTTATTTCCCCTATTCCTCTTCTTTCTTTTTACAGAAGAAGTAAATAGTGAGGATTAACCAAAACTTTTAAAACCCTTTACTGTAGTACAGACAGAATAAATTTTATATCAAACGAGGGGCCAAAATAGAAGTACACATCCAGTTGTATAACGTACCTCAAAGAGATTGCCACAGGTGTTCCTGCACAAAACTTTCCCTTATCAGAGATGATGAAATGTATTTCACACTGAAGTGCTGTCTGAAATAATCTTGTGGTGTGCTTCCTAGAAAAACAGTGCTACTTGCGTTCGTGTCTTGGTTTAAAAGGAAAATGCTGCCTTTTAAAGTGACAGAGGGCATTTTTGTCTTTGAAATACAGACGAAGAAAAGCTCGTACTGTCTCCAGTGGGCTTTTGTGAGTCACGTGAACTGGACTGTAAACTTTGGAGTTGTTCATTGACTGCTTATGAGCACAGTGGAAAAAGGAAGTTCACTTCACACCGTGGTTTCCTTAGCGTGTGGTTTTTTTCCTCCCTCCACAAATAATAGATTTTATATGAAGAAATCACTGCGGCAGAGTGCAGGATGTTGATTTTTATCTATTTCCAATTAAATTGAAAGCACTGCTGTGAATAGAAGCTTATTTATATGTGTTATTATCTTCCACAAAAAAATTCACGGGTGGTTGGAAAATATCTGTTTATCTGTACCCGTTTATCTGTATTTGTTGTGAATCTATTTCCTTGTGCTTGGCTCTTGCAGCTGGAGCTTGACCAGAGGACGTTTACGCTGCACAATGAAATTTTCCACCTAAGGGAGTTTTAGCCACTGGCCGTCAGAGTCGGGCACTCTTATTGTGTCGCTTATCAGACACAAGACTTTCCCTGACTGTAAATCTGAGGCCTGTTATCCCAAGACACTGCGATCTTGTTTGCAGAAATCCTGCCAAAATTCAGTGGTGAGCTGGGGAGGTATGAAAATTGTGACTCCTGTGCAATCATATCTCAGAGCACTGAACAAAAACATTGTCGGGTTGGATCTTGAAGTCTGGGTTTATGCCCGTGGAAGGTTTGAGCTTGCTGCCATAGATGTCCATGGGGGAAAACCTCCATTTCACAGCAGCAGGACTGGAGTTTCAGTGCAGTGGAACCGGTGGAGGTCAATATATTTCAGGACCTGATTATTCAGTGTGAAATTTGGTCATATGCTCTTGTCTTTGCAAAAAGAAATATTCCTAGTGTCACTGTGGTGTTACAAAACACATCTTTCTGTAGGGGAATGACAGTTGTTGTCCCAGAAACTTCTGTGAGATTACTCATAAAAGCAAAGGTTGCCAAAGAAAGCAATATTCAGGAGTTTGTGTCGTCCCTTCTTTCCGTGATGATGTACTTTGCCTCCCACTGCTTTGCAACTGTAAGATACTGGCACTGAGGTACGTCGACTAAATAATCCTGTTCTGAAGAAGCCACCTTGCTCATTTGCTCATCTTTCGGTGAAAGATTCCTTTCTCTTAATGTGTTAGCGTAACTGCTGTTCGTCTGTAATTTGCTCTTTGCCCAGAATTTACGGATCTCAGCTGGGAGCAGCTGCAGACGGGCGGGGCAAAGTTTTAATTGTGTTCCTAACTGTCTTCATACTTTATTTTCTATTCACATGTTTAAAAAAAAAAAAAAAAAAAAGAGGCAAAGCAAAATCCTTCCATTTCTAAATCATCTTCTAAGTTATAAAATGCCTGCCAGACGCTGGGTGATAGCTGGCTGTACTGTGGGAAAGCCCAGAGGCTTCAACTGTGACGGGGCCCCGTTGTGCGAGCCTTTAACGAGGGGCTGCTAGCCCGGAGAGGCTCGTGGTTTACCCGGCTTTCCTGTCCACACACTGTTGCTTTCTTTAGACTGCACAGGCAAAGTAATGTGTTTGTCTCAACGTAGACATCATGAAGCTAGTGTATACCTGCATCTCTTGTACGGGAAGAATGAACTGCCCGTACCGGTCCCATTTTGTATCAGAGTGCCGTTGTCTCTGCCAAGGACTGTGCTAGAGTAGGTCAATTCAAAAGGAAATGAACTGCAGCCCCAGCAGAATAACTGCAGCCGTGTAAAATACGCACCCTCCAGACCACGCACCAGGCACACAGGAGGACGGCACGGAGGTGCAGAAAAGGGAAGCGAGCTGCTGTAAATCGCGAGAGCTTTGGCTACAACGCGGCTGTTCTGACCTCAGCGCTGTAGCTGCTGTAGGCAGGTGCTGTAGGCGCCGCAGCAGCGTGTGCCGTTCGTTGTGGTTTTGTACGGGCAGACTTTAGTACTGCCATCATTCCTGAGAATTCTTCACAGAGCCTGAAGTATTGGTTTGGAGGGTTGTTTGGTCATATTTCTTGTTTTCAGCCTGGAATTTGCAGATATGGGCACAGTGTTTTTACCTATAAATGAAGAAGTGGGTAGAAGCGAAGTGGCCTCTCAGTGCAGACCTCTGTGTGGCTTTTGTCTGTGCAATTGGTGCTGCCAAAATCAGCAGCACGCCTGACACGGAGTCGACTTCACAGGATTTGATTTTTCCAGAATTACAGTCGTGTTCAGTGGTGGTAACAGAGGAAGACTGAGTCTGCGTTGCAGTAAGGGTTGTACAGAATTATTAAAGTAACGAAGGATGTCAGGTTTCGTGTACCAGTGGATGCTTTGAGCAGCAGTTTACTTCCCAGCTAACGACGATTATCTGTTTGTTTCAGCAGTTGGGAGGGTCCACAGAGAGCCAGGAGCCAGCAAATCATCTCGGCACCTACATGAGGCATTAAGTCTGGTGAGTTAGTACGAGTTTCTCTTCCAACATATGTGCTGTGCTGGGTCCCAACCAGAGCTGTCTGTCTCAGCTTGTTGTCTGGCTGCAGCTGGAAGGTACACGTGTTCTGGCAGCGGCTGGCTGTGCAGCCTCAGCCTTTGCCAGGTACCGTTGGAGCACATTTGCTTGCTACTGAATAACACAAGCACTAAAACTGTTGACAGTGGGGCTGTGCTGGATGAGATGCTACCTGGGGGAGCTTCGTACAAACAAGGAGAAGCCATGAGCCTTTCTGTGAGGTTCCAGCGTGCCTACTTTGTGCAATCTGGGATGAGTAGTTTGTAGTGGGAACCATGGGTTTACAGTCTGTCAAGCACTGTGCCAGAGATGCTCCTAACTTTAATAGCTTTTCTGGGTGTTGGTTAGTGACATGTGCTGGCCTGATTTTTCTTTTTTTTTTTTTGTTTTTCTTTCTCCAATAGATCTGTTGCTATCTGCCCGAAACTTCGCCAGGGAACACCCCTAATAGAAATGGCAGGTAAGAGCACCTCAAAATATGACAGGCTAGGGAGAAAAATGGTTTCAGATAAAGTTTTTCAGTATGCTGTGACGGCTGTAATTCATTAGTAATTCATTCACATGTGCTTCCCTTTCTGAGTTCTTAGTGATCCCTAAAGGTCTTTAGCTACTTCTTTTTTCTGCCCTTGGTCACATTCACTTTTGTGCAGTATCCACTGTAGATTTGCTAGCTGAGGTTACTGTTCTAGTGATAGAGGCTTAGGTGTGACTTCTTGAAAGTTTTATGAGGATGGAATTTATTCACAAAAAAGTATGTGAGAGTAATTCCATCCGTACAGAGGCTAAACAGCTTTCCACAGCATTCCTAGCCATACTATCGATTTTAATACAGCCTCATTTTACTTGTAGTTAAACTAGTAACAAAATTCCTCCTAACTTGTTAACATAAGAGAAAGTCCAGGACGTGCACACAGCTGCTGTTAATTGGTAATACGATTTGGTTTTTGAAAGCATGGATTGTGCTTGCTGATCTAGTGTGTTGATCCTACTCTTGATATGAGTGCAGCCCTCCAAGTTATGCAGTCAGACACGAAAGAGGATATTTTCATTTGATTTCTTTTGTCTTTTCTTGGGAGTAACCCAGAATACTGGAAAACTACAGCATCTCCGGGTAGGAGAAAGCAGTCATCTGGCTTCTTGCAGCTGGGCAGCAACAGAGAAGAGGTGTAATCCCGATATTTCTGTATCTTGCAAACTGTTGTGGAAGTACTTGGAGCATTTTGTGAGCTTGAAAACTGCAGCTGCGGGAGCCCAGAAGGCCAGCTGCTTTTGGGCTCCGCATTTGGGGACTTCTGCACTAGAGGCTGGCAGCAGCTCTGTTGTTGGTGAGAGATCTGTATTGTAGGAGGGAGAAAATGGAAGAGAGCTGAACCACAGTAACTAGCTGCATCTTCTGTTGAAGAGGGACAGAACAAAATTTCCCCATCCCTCCTAAAATAGATTGTTAGAGAATCTGCTTTTACTGTGGTCAGTTAACCTTGGTCTTACTGACTTCCCTAGAGAGCTGTCTTTAGCTTTAAAAGCTGTGCCCTCTTCGTTTCCCTTGATCCTGCATTGCTATGTCCTTTTGTGGACTTCTCAGAGAGACTGTCCAGGAGAAAGCCCACTAGGTGTTCAAAGCAAACAAAAAATCGGTGCTAAGAAGTCCAAACTCCTACGGACTTTGAAAGCAGCCAGGAGACATCAGTACTACGTGTGATGTGGTTAACAGTAGGTGTTAACCAGTAACTAATGCCAGCTTTAGAAGGCATCTGAATTAACGCAAAATGCCTTTAGAGGTGATGGGTGAGGAGGGACAGCAGACGTAATGTTTGTTTTTATAAGGAAAAGTCTACTGAAAAATCAAGTTGAGCCGGTGACTTATGGAAGAACGTCTTATTTAATGGTGATGTACTCGCAGTGGGTGTTATCCCCACCATATTTTCTGCATGAACATATGCCTTTCCTTTGCGTGAAGTAAAGCGTTTTCTTTCCTAAAACACGGCGTACAGCTTTAGACACTTCCCCGCCAACCTTCACATAAAGTTAAGAAGCTGCTCCTGCAAAATGTCTTCTCACACAGAGATAATGGCAAGAGAAGGGGAACTCTTGTGCTGACAGTTCTTGTTCAGACATTTCCTCTCGTCTTCTGTGCCATTTGGAGGTTTTCCCAGGACATTCTTCATCTCTTCCTCTGGTTGTTTTTAATTCTGTTTACCGAGGCTGAAGTAGACTAGAGACAATTAGTCACAATGCCCTGGAATCAAACTTTAATCAGGACTTGAAGGCAAGAGCAAACATTCCCAAACATGTAGAAACTTGCATCCAGGCACACACGTATGCACAGACAAATCTGTGCATCTGCCTAGAAGCTGACAGCAGCTTAAATACAGAGGATTTAGGCATTTAATTACTTGATTTTAAAATGTAATTTCTTCCCAAGGTAAGTTTTTCTTCACTCTATTGCTTTTGTCAGCATTTGCTGGTTTATGGTATCTGGATGCAAAGTTGTTTTTTCTTTCTTTCTTTCTTTTTTTTCTTTTTTTTTTTTTTTGCTGGGTCTTAACCTTGCATAAAAACTTGATTTAGAAAGAAAGAAGGGTACGCTTGTGAATATCACAACAGCAAAATCATCCCCGATGTCTTACCTTCCCTGAACTGGGTGGCATCTGAGTTCTAAATTCCGGTTAGAGACGCTTTCCAAGGGCACCCTTCTTTACTGTCGCAGGCACGTATCTACTACAGAGCCTAAGAGCCTTGCCGCAGCAAGCCCACCTACTCAGAGTTTGTCTGAAGGTAAACCTGCTTTTGTCTGGAAAACCACCAGGCTTTCCTCTTGCTTTGGTTTTCTGAGGAGTTCTAACTAACAACCTCTGTGCAGTCTGTTTCCCCCAGATGTTGCTGGCAGTCGGTTTAGCCACCCTCTGCCTGCTTCCTGAGAAACTTCGTCCTTGAGCTTATTTTAAATTCTGTTTGTTTGTTTTTGTTTGTTTTGTTTCGTTTCTTGCAAGTCCCCTCATCCTCAGGGGCTGCACTGAGAAGGTGTGGAGGATGTCACGCTTGCTCAGCCATGCAAGAACATTTCTGCATTCAGCTAATCTGTTGTGTTTTGCGTTGTAGAAAAGGTGAATAACTTCCCGCCGCTCCCCAAGTTTATCCCTCTGAAGCCATGTTTCTACCAGAATTTTGCAGATGAAATACCCATTGATTATCAGTCCCTGGTAAAGAGGATCTACCATGTATGGATCTGTAAGTTGAATAAGAAACCTGTGCCGTGAAAATTGTGTATGTGTAATAGGAAAATGTAGAGCTCAATCACTTACATGCTTTAAGGTTTTGACTGCAATTACTTGGTGAGAACCAGTGATTTCTCTTAGAATGCTGTAATGCCTTTATGCCCAAATTTCAAGCTGCTGTGCCTTGAATCTTTGTTGCAGAGCTGCTGTGGAGGAAAGCAGAGTGTCAGTGCTAGAAAAGCCTATTAGTAGATTGGAGGAGGAAAAGAGCAGACCACATCTGATACCTTTATTAATGTCAAGTGATGTTCTACTGCCCAAAATAGCCCTCTTAAAGCAATTCCTGATTCGCCTAGAATAAGAGCAGTAGAAGAACTTAAGGCAAGAAGATGAAAGTGGCCTGTATTGCTTGCTACCTGTCTCCCCACCCTGCTTGCTACATGAATGCTTAAAATGCGCCGTCCACAGATTACCCTTCCCAATCGAGGCAGTGTCTTCTAGCCGTACACTGCCTCTTCCCTCTCCATCCTTAGCCCACAGAATGTTCCCAGCCCTGCTTCTGAAGCGCGCTGATCCTCTTGGTCACAGCTGGCGATTTGCTGATATTCCGTATGAGCAGAGCTGCTGGCTATCTGGACTGGTGTTGTCTGGCTTAGCAATTGAAAAGCCAGTAATGAAAATTGACCATTCTTCTCTAAGGAATAAAATCGGATGAAGAATGGTATGGCTGGCCTAGAGAACCACAGGGAACGCTTTGGAAGATTAAAAATCTTTTTGCCTTGCTTATCTTTTTTTCCCAAAATGCTTGTCATCCTATTTACCCTTCTCACTGAAAGAAAGCTTGTTTTCTGCCAGATATGCATTTGGTAGCGTGGCTTTTATTCCAGATGTATAGGATGTGTGTATGAGAGAGATTTGTGTGCATAAATAATAGCATAATCTATCACTCCATTGTTCTTTCGTTATTTAGAGATGCTGAAATGAGCTCTGTAATTTTCTTGCCTGAAGAAACTGCTTGTCCCTTCAGACTAACTGGTTAAATGTTGCACGCTGCAAAGCTGCCTTTGTGTGTGACTCTTTTTAAACAAAGCGCCCCTCATTCAAGTTAATGGAAGGATGGAAAGGTGCCAGCCATTTAGGCAACTGGTCATACGCATGGCTGAGAAGACCTGGAATTTTCACCATGAGGTTTAAATTTCCATCTGCTGCGCATTTTTGGGGGGTGTCTGCCTGACTTTTTGGGATGGGACAGAGAGAAAGAGACACGTACAGAGGGAAGGCAGTAAACAAGAAAAGACCAGTATTAAAAATAGAAACACAAAAGTCATTGCTAGAAGGTTGAATGCTCATTACTTTAATTGGATGTGAACATTTTATTAAGATGGATGGTGATTTGGGGAAAATTGTACCAGAGCTCCCACTACTGGAGAACAAACTCCTGCCTGACATGCAGGGAGAACCAGAAGTTCCTTAAAACTTTATAGGTGCTCTTGACTTGATGTGTTTTGTTTGTTTGTTTGTTTCATTAGATAACTTTTAGTTCCAAAAATAGTCATTCAGAGAAGTACAGCTAATTGTTGTGTAAATGAAACTTAAATAATTAAAACTCTTTCCTTCCCCCAGTATTAAGATGCATCCAAACCATGGCGTATGAAGCCTTGTTGTTAGCTACTCATAAGAGGAAGAAAATTTCTTTTGTGTAAAACAGTGTTTTATTTTAACTTACATGTAACTTGTATGTCAGAATAAGCAGCTGGGTTAGGCTGTCTTACGCACTAGATTCTCCTGACTGTGTTCTTGATATTATTTTGTGACCACGCAATTTTGTAACTGTTCAGCAGCCCCTGAGATGGGTGAAGGCAGGTGGGTCTGTGCAAGGAGGAGGAGAGAAAAGAGTCACTAGAAGGAGAGGCCAGGCTGGCATCGAGCCTCACAAGACCAAGTCAGCGATGTGTGAGCATGCTGCCCAGCCACAGCATGCAGCAGAGAAAGGAATGGGCAGGGCATGTTCACTTATCACGGGGGAAGAGAAACTCCGGGATTTATTTTTGACTTGATAAATGAGACCAGGGTCTAAAGCGTTACTGTGACCTCGTCACCAGGCAGTACTGAAGGGTCCTTTGTGGTTGGACCCTCTGCCTTTGCATTTCTCTTTTTGCTAACTGGTACAGGTTACCCCTAAAGATTTTATGAATTACCACCTGTTTTCCAAAATACGAGCTTGTAGTTGGGCTAAGCCTGCTGGACACCAGCAGAGCCTGGGGAATGCGGGGACAGCTGCAGGAGTCCGCCGAGTATTGAAGGGAAAGTGGGGAGCCCCTGGCACGGGGACTGAGCTCAGCCTGTGACAGCTAAGAAGCGTGCAGCCCCGCTTTGGCAGTGACGTTGAGCTTCAGAGAGAGGGGATGGCAATGTCGTTTCATGCACGGTTACTGAGTGCAGCGCTGGTGCCCTCTGGGATCTGTTGTCAACTGTTCCGCTTTATCCAAGTGGCAGGAACAGGGATGTGAGAGGGCCTTTAAGCCACCCTTATGTTCCCATGTTCTCAGCCTGATTGGAGTTTGCTTATTCCCTTGCTCAAGGCAGCTCTTACAAGCCCTGAAGCCACTTCCAGGCTTCCTCAGAGGCCCAGGAAAGCAAACAGAGTGCCTGCAAGGCACTCTGCTAGCTCTGGAATAGCTCCTGAGGCAGCCGCAGCAAGCACGGAGACCAAAGCAATGTGATGCTGAGTGCACGGCAGCGTTTTTACACCACTCTTCTTTCATAAAGGGGTTTTGCTACAAAAGGGGATCGCTCATCATTCATAACAGTCCTGGACTGAGCCTTGTGCTGGTCGCACCAGTTGCCACCCAGATCTCCATCCTTTGGCAGGCCCCAAAAGAGTTTCCTCATCCCTCAGCTGCAGCACGTACTCTGGAAATGGATGTGTGACCGTGCTGCTGGCCCCCCAGCTCACAGCAGAAAGCTGTGACTCCCTTGGAGCGGTCGTGTTGCTGGGCATGAGTTTTCCACTGTAGTATGGATCCTTCCTATTATAATGCTGGGTGTTTGTTTATTTTTTCTCTGATGTGAAACAGCACGAGTTCATGCTCTTTCCTGTGCCCTCTTTACAGTTTACTGCATCACGCTAGCAGTGAATATAATTGCGTGCCTGGCGTGGTGGATCGGAGGAGGCTCTGGGGTCAATTTTGGCTTGGCCATCCTCTGGCTTATTCTCTTCAGTCCCTGCGGCTACGTCTGCTGGTTCCGACCAGCGTACAAAGCCTTTCGGTAAGTAGAAGCCCACGAGGCGGTTGAGTTTCTGCTTCTCTCTGGGAGAGAGCTGTGTTGTTACTGGGGAGTGCCCCTGTGGAGAGCTGCCTGTCTGGGATGAAGATTAAGGGCTTGATATCTCAATGTCTTGTTTATTTTAGAATTGTTTTCAGTGAAGAATGGGGCTACTTTTAAATACTGGGTGTAGGACTGAGGGTCACCTGCCTCCTTGGATTGGAGGTGAGCAGCACCGAGTAGTTTGCCACTTCTGTGAGGATGAAATTCGTATTTCACTTAAATATCTCAGGCCTAGCAGCACCCTTATATCAGAGTAACGTTAGGGTGGATATTGATTTGGTAAAGCCTCACTGAGGGCTGTTTTGATGGAAGACTACTAAGTTATCAGTAGCTGAGTACTCTTCTGGTTTTTGTCTCTAGATACTTGAGAACTTGGCTGCTTTGCTTTTTAGATAAAAGCAGTTCACTAGGGCGAGTCCTTCTGAAACTCTACAAATATTTAAAGTTATCCTGCATTTTTACTTTAATTAATAATGGTTTGCATTTGCTCATGCTTCCTGTGGGTCACGAGGCGTTATTCAGACATCAGTGCATAATGCTTGTCAGAGCTGTGAAGGCCCTGAGCATTTTCCAGTCTCATGTAGCTCCCTAGGTGTAGGAGGCATGGAGGGGAGGTGGCCTGCCCAGTGTCACCCGGCGGTCATCAGCAGACCCCACACAAGAGTCAGGAATTTGGACGCTGAAGGGGAAGCTCTCTCCTGTTCCCCGTTACCAGAATCCTTTGGGTTTTGATCATTTTCCAGATTCTGTGATGAGTTAGTTTAGATGCAAAAGCAGCTGACAGAAATGGGAGTTGGCAGATGGGGTCCTATCTATTTAGCACATGCTAGGTTAGTTGCTTAAATGCTCTTCTAAATTTACACTTTGTACACTAACAACACTGGGCAGTAAATGCACTGGAGGTGCTTAAAACATCAGTGACTACATTATGGAGTACAGGGGAGGATTATTTCTAACTGAATTGGAAGGCCGCTGCGTTGGATTCATCTGAAAGTTTTAAAAGACGTGAAAATATCAGCTCTGAACTCTTGCCCTCTGAGGCTGGGGTTTTTTCCCCATCCCTAGTTCAGAAGCCCAGGGGCCTCCAAGTGCTGGCTAGAGCTCTGTTCAAAGCGTATTTTCCATTCTGAAGTCTGGGAAAAATTATTCTTCCTCATTGACCTCCTTTGAGCTTCACAAGGACCATTTCTAATTTTTTCTTTAATGTTGTTTGTATGTGTTTATGCAACTGAATACCGAAAGGTCCCCGAGGTTACTCTGTATAAAGACTTCTACAGTTAAAAAAAGAATAAGCCCTAGAGACAGACTGGCAAGCCCAGAGATCGTCAACTTTGACGTTAGCTGTAAAAGAGGCTTGAAAAACACTGCAGTGGGGCAGCACAGTTTCTTATGGGACTGCAGTTAGTCGTGATTCAAGAAAGCTAGGTCAGGCCCACTCGCTGTGCCTGTTTTGGGAAGAGGCACCCCTTCTACATTGGCGTCATGTACTGTGAGGATGCTTTTGTAAAGCCTTCATCATACAGCTGCATCCAAAATTAAATTAGCTGCAGAGCTTTGGCGCTAGGGCAAAGCTGTTGCAAATCTGCCCCAGAAAGCTGGATCAGAAGTCACCTTTTCCGTGTATCCTCACTAATTCCCATAGATCCTTTCAGGTGAAGACTCCTCTAGCCCTTTCAGGTCTTAGTTTCAAGAGTCTGTTTGAAGGCTCAGCCTGGAGCCTAATCCTTTGTTAACTGGATTATGATAGGCACTACTGCGAACAGTCCATGTTTAAAGTATTTCTTTCACATTGCTGTACTCCGAGGCGCTATTTGAAGGGCGGGATCGTGAGGATTCTCAGGGACGGCATATTTCTTTCGCAGCACCTCTCCAACCGTCTCTTTGAGAGTTGGAAGATAATGGTATCAACACGCACAGCGCAGCAGGTCTCTGGCTGGAGGTTTTCCCACTTTTCGCAGAGGGTCCATGGCATTGACTTGGCTAGAGCCTGTGGTCCTGCCTCCCTCAGCTTTTGACGTTATGGGCTAGAACTATAAAACCATTAAAATACTTTCAGAGCTTGAGCAGGGGCTGGGAATGACTGAAGCTCTTTTGTAAACTCCCCACTGCACCAAAATGCTGCTTTAGCAATTGAAGTGAGAGAGTGAGAATAATTTTATCATTAAAAATGATAGGTCGTCTGGTTTGGGGTGTTTCAGAGATGTGCCTTGGCTTACAGCAAAAGGCTGGCTCATCGACGCAGCTGAGTTACTAGGACAGAGATGTTCTGTGGCAGAACAGCTCTGTGCCCCAGTACACCCATGATGGAGAAACCATGAATGTCTCTGGCCAGCCTTCATATTTGGAATTATATTCACACTGCCTATTACACCTGCTTAAATTAAAGCCTCACATAGTCAGAACCCTCTCAATGTACACGTTCTGAAGATGTGAAGTCTGTGCAGATGCAAAAGCACGCTTCTGCATTTCCCCAAGCAACGTACCACCCGCTTCTCTTGTGGCTGCTTTTCCTCCTGTTTTGTCCCAGTGCTGGATTATTAACCATGAGTGTGTAAGCTTCATGACAAGCAGACACTGAGACTTTCCCAGCTGGGCTGTCGTGCTCAGAAATCGCTTTTAGCATATGGGCAAACTCTGCCTACTGGTGTTCAGGCCCCCTTGTGCCTGCTTGCCGGTAGCCAAGCTGCACAGGTGTCAGGCAGCGCCGACTTCAGATATTCGGTCAGAGAAATGATTCGGGCATTCTCTGTTCTGCAGAAGACTGCCTTTCCTTGTGTGTCATCATACATGTAATTATTTCGGTAGAGCAATTGCAGGAGCCAGGCTTATTGGAAGAGATTAGGCGCTGATGATTCATGGATCTGTGTGCTTTCACTGCCAGGGAAAGAGGAGTAGTCCTCAAAGTTCAGAGCTTTTGAGGGATCTTTTCTGAGATAGCGCATTTCTGTTTGTGTGCATGATGGGGTCAAACATCAACATGAAGCAACGCGAGGTGCCAGTGTCCCGCTAACTTCCTCTCTTCCTTCACAGGTCGGACAGCTCGTTTAATTTTATGGCCTTTTTCTTCATCTTTGGCGCACAGTTTATCCTCACAGTCCTGCAGACGATTGGTTTCTCTGGATGGGGAGCTTGGTAAGCAGGACACTGCTGGAGTCTCCTGTGCCTGAGAGTTTCAGCCTACAGGTTGTTTCCACGAACGTTAGAGGAACTGGTGGGACTCTGTACAGGGTGGGGTGGAAGAAGCTTTCTGATTTCCTCTATGGCATAATTATATCTGCTCTTGGAGTACACAATTCTGTCTATTCCCATTGCTGGTTATTGCAAGAGTTCCTGTATTGGCAGAAGTCAGATATCTTTACCCGCTTGGGTTTTTTAGCACCTTCCTGTAATGTCCTTCCTTTTTGCCATTTAACCAGAGAGTTTCGAGATTCATCTGATGCTCTCTTAGCATTGCCCTCAAATTATTCGCAGCACATGGTGAGCAGTGCGTGATGACTCACTGTTGGCCTATAGAGCAAGTATTGTGAGAGCTGTCCTAAAATAAATGGAGGCATTTTAGTGCCTGTCCCTGGTTATGTTATAATTTTTGGCATTTTAACTTTCTGTCTCTGGAGACTTGAGAGCAATTGCTGCTGAAGCTGCAAATAATAGAAGGTCCTAGACTGCACAGCATTTAGTTTTCTTAACTGCTGATGCTGTCAAGCTGCCCTACCTGGTTATTGCCATCAAAGGGAATAGAGATGCAGTGCAGATCATAAGACCCTGATGTTCCATGTTCCCAGGTCTGTTCTCTAGATGCACGACCTCTGCACAACCAAAAGCACCTTGGGAATAAATCTTCTCTCCCTGAAGTCTCACTGTGCAGCTGGCCATCCGTTAAAGGTCTGAGACTGGATTAGCAAGGGATGCTGGCAAGCCAGATTTGAGGTCTTGGGGAAATACCTGTCTGAGCTGCATTTAGCTCTGTCCATTGTCTTCATTATTCTTTTCAATTTCAGGAGCTTTAAAGCTGTCTTGTAACTTCTGGGTGTGAGTAAACTGTCTTTCTGATAATAAGGGCGCTTAAAAAAGAGAGCTATAATGATATTGTTTCTTTGTTTCTTGCAGCGGATGGTTGGCAGCCATTACTTTCTTTAGCACCAATGTTGCATCTGCTGTGTTCATGCTCTTTCCAGCCATTATGTTTACAATGTCAGCGGTCACAATGCTCATCTGCATTGTAAGGGTAGGTGCTTCAGACAGCTCTCTGACTGGGAGTATCCGTGTTTTGTATCACAGTAATGTGAACAGGCAGCTTAGCAGCCACTGTGAACCATCACTGCCTCTAAAGATTTTATAGTGTAGTCAGTTGGTGTATCTCAGAGTATTTAGAGGACAAATACAGATAATGCAAGACAGCTTGAGCTGGGTGTTGTCACCGTTTCGTGTGGCTATGTTCCTTTACGTCACGTGAGCCAAGTGTCATTGGGATTGTAAAGGTAAAGCATGTCGAGATGCCTGCAGTAGGGACAGGGTGGCAAGATGGAAAGTGGTCCTCAGCTGTCTGCAGAAAGAAGGATTTGGATATAAGTCCTTCTGGAAAGCTCCAATAGACTGATGGCAGAGGAGGACAGAAGGAAAAGAGGACAGGCAATTAGCCCAGCAAAATGCTGGCTGAGAGCAGTTCATAGAATCATAGAATGGCTTGGGGTGGAAGGGACCTTAAAGATCACCTGATTCCAACCCCCTGCCACAGGCAGGGATGCCCCCCCCAAGATCAGGTTGCCCAGGGCCACATCCAACCTGGTCTTGAACACCTCCAGGGATGGGGCATCCGCAGTTTCTCTGGGCAACCTGTTCCAGTGCCTCACCACCCTCGTAGTGAAGAATTTCCTCCTAACATCTAATCTAAATCTCCCCTCTTTTAGTTTAAAACCGGTTGCCATCATGGAGTTTACTGCACATTCATGGAAATGTTTTGCCTGTCGTCATGGTTAGTGCCACTGCCCTGTGTCCTGTCGGGCACTGCATGGTGGTGTGACTTCTCAAGCAGACTTTTTGTGCCTCTGGGTACCGGTTGTAGGTTGTTTCATATGCTACAGCTGAGTCCTTCAGTCTCAGCCCTGCTGAAGCAGCAGTGTCAGTTTTACAGGGTTTTCAGCCCACTGGCCTGGGCTAGCTGCCTTGCCGCACAGGCTGTTGCTGTGGGATCCCCAACCTTAATCCCAAGCACATGGCTGAAATGGGTGCAAGTCTTGGGTTGATGCTATCTATTTGCACCTCTCTTCATTATATTATCACATTTTTAGTGCTTTTTTCCCCTCAGAAATACAGCTCTTTGCAGAGAGAGAGAGAAACAAATACACGATACAGTACCAAAGTGACTACAGCTCTTCTCAGGAAGAGGTATAGGTACCCGTTGCTGATTTTTCCTCTTGTTTGTCCATTAGGTACACAAAATCTACCGAGGGGCTGGTGGAAGCTTTCAGAAAGCTCAGGATGAGTGGAACAGCGGCGCATGGAGGAACCCCCCCAGCAGGGAGGCTCAGTACAGCAATTTTTCTGGGAACAGCCTGCCAGAGTATCCCACAGTGCCCAACTATCCCTCAGGAAACCAATGGCCTTAAGCAGCAACAGCTGCAAATTGCCTGGATTCTCTTCTTTTTGGTCCTTTTATTGTTGTTATTTGAAAAGATCATTTGCATTCCCCTACACATACCCCAGTCTTCTTGGGGACTTTTTGTTTTTTTTGTCTCCTCATCACCGCAGAAGATATGTGCTGTCAGCCCATGCCACCTCGGGAGCTCTGCACGGCCTTATCAGAAAGATTTTTTTTTTGTTTGTGTTGTTACCAGTATTTGCCTTGTTGCAGACTGACGAACCACCCATTCACTGCCCTTGCTTGAGGACTCCTCTCATGACCATATGTGAGAAAGGCTGACTTCCCCGTGACGGCGAACACTACCAGAATCGCTCCTTCTCCTGCCTCCCCGCTTAGTTTTCATCAAATGCACAGCACACCACCAAATCATCTGTAATTGTAACAAACACAATCAGAGCATTAGTAGCAACTGGTGTTTGCTCTCCCAGATGAATGATCTGGAATTTTTCACTCTAAGGGAAATGCAACACCTGAGTTCTTTGGTACTAGTGATATTGAAGGTATTTGTAAAATCTACAACCTCATTTGCTTGCGCTCTCTGGTGAAGACTCCTTTACATAACAGCGCTTGCTGTGGGTGAGTGTTGTTCAGCTATGAAGTCCACGAGAGTCCTCATTTGCCTGGCTAGAACTATTGTTACGACAGAAGTCTTGCTTTCCCTGCCTCTGAAAGTTTTTTGCTGGATCTGCGTGCTGCAGAGATGCAGATTCATCTCATTTTGTTAATGATTGCTCGCTAAAAGCCTGATTCAAAGGCCACTGGAAACTATTGAAAAGCTGACTGACGTTGGGCTTTGGACCTGGCTGCCTGGGTGATGTTCACCCTTTTACAGGTAGGCAGCGCGAGATCTCTGGGCCATCTAAATTCCACATATGTGGCGCCGAGATCTTTGTGCTGACCCAATACATGCCGTACTGGACACACCTTGTCCTGTTGGGACACCCTTTATTCTGGGCTCCCAGCCAGTAGCTGGGTGCCAGATAACTATTGATCTCAGTGCTGGGGCCCCAGTGTGGTTTGGGAGTAATGCCATTAAAACTGATAAATTTAATTCTGCCTTCTACCAATGTAGTTAAAATCCAACCTTTCTGCAGTGAGTTGTCTGACAGACTAAGGGAAGCTCGTTAGTCCTCATACCTGACGTTAGCTGTGCAGAGCTGGTACGTGTCTGTGTAGCCAGCAGCGCTTTCCTTCCATGTACGAGCAGGGAGAGAGGTTCTTGCCTTTCCTCAAGAATCAGCTGAAGAGAGGATAAAGCTGTTGGGAGGGATTGCTTCCCCTGAGAGCTAGCACTAGTCTCGTCACTCATCTTCATCTCATGCATGTACATCAGGACTCCTGTAGCCTGAGCCATCCAATTCCCCTGTGTCCTAAAGCGATCCAAGCAGCAAAGGCTGCGGTTCTTTCCTTTTCCTTGACAGCCTGCTGTGAACTTTTTCAAACCTGTTAAAACTGGGAGGTCAGTTCCCAATATTTTTATAGGGAGTGAATGCTGAATGTCTTCAGCTCTGAAAATTCCAACAGATGGTCCTGTGAAGGATGGAGTGCTCCAGTTCAGAGACTTGAGATGTGTGGGGCACCCTGAGGGTCAGACCCAAAGCCTGGCCAGCTGTAGGAGGTGATGCCAGAGATGTTACAGTGTAAGTGGAGTCACTCCACATTCACACTAAAGAACTGGAAAGCAAAATTGGTTCCTGGAAAGGAACAGGGAGGTTGTCCTCGTTAGGTGGAACTGACTTGCAAGTGATCTTTTGAAAACTGTCTCTACACGTGCCTTATCTAATAAAATGTTAGTTCATGAAGGAGAACTTTTCCTTCCCCATTCCCCCTGCAAAACTTCCCATTCACTCTATTAACTTTTACTGTGTCATACTGTAAATACTAAGTGAAGTACAGCTTGGAGTCTGCATGACGCCTTTGTTACTAGGGCCAAAGCAAAAGCAAACATTAATGGGAGGTCAGAGCCTCCTCGAACTTCAGTTTACAAGCAACACTGACCCCCCTGCTGCAGAACGAGCCGTTTGCTGGCTCTGGAATATTTAACATGCGCCGAACACAAGGTTTTTTTTTTCTTGCAAGTGTGCAGTGTGCTTGTAGGTACAAATGCTTGAAGCCTTCTTAATAGAATACAGCCTGGTCACGTTGTCAAGCTTTGAGGTGCCTTTGTCTTGTGTCAAGTGTAATTATAAGTGTTCTTTGTTGCTTGCCATCAGAGAGTGATAACAGAACTGCCTGTCGATGAACTCCCTGGAAATACGATTGCACTACAGGGGAGCGAGGTGAGGTGAATGGGGCCGCACTCGTGGGTGGCCGTGCCTGGGAGCCCGGACGCGGGGCGCCCATGTAACGCGCTCCCTCTGGCTCTGACCCCTGCCGTCCTCGGCCTCTTGCCAAATTTTTTTTCAAAAGTACTTGCAGCCTTTCTGTTTTTCAGTGTGTCAGGTTGGAGATTTCAAATGAACCAAGAGGAGAAGCATTGCCAGGGGACTCTGTGTCCTGCTTCTCTTTTTCCCCTTGGATAACCCAGGGGTCTCTTTTGAAGCACCCATCCTCACATTTTCAACCTGCTTGATGCAGAGGGGGGTGGGTACTTAGGAGCCTGCAAACGAAAATGGTTGGAGGCAGACACCAAAATCATGACCAATTAGCAAACACTGCCTGAGATTTGTAAAGAGCTTAAACGAACCTCCCCGGATGGGAGCTGCCATCTCTCCAAACACATCGCCCCCCTCCATCCTCTTAGATGCCAGAAACCGTAATTCCAGAAAGTTGACTCAACACGCTGCCTGAACTGCTGTGGCTTATTTTTTTGGACTCCTCTGTATATTTTTTAATGTTTACATTAGATTTCCAAGACTCTTAACACCATTAACCTGGACCTGGCTCCCGGTTTCGTTTGGCATCATGTGGTGTATACGTGTGCAATGTTTCGTGTCACTTGTGGGGCTCTGCTTTTTGTTTGTGTTTTTCTCCTGATCACAAGACAATAAATGCTCATCCTGTGCTTGATGAGAAGAACTGGCTGCATTAGAGAAGTGTGTCTGTTCCTAGGTAACCGGACTTATCTGGCAGAGGGAAATGGTGAAATCTCTATTTTCTTCCAAAGTCTCCCACCACTTTTTTTTCCCCCTTAAAAGAACAGCACGTTTGTGGCTGAAGCTCATCCTCTTGCTGGGGACCAGTGCAAGAGTTGGCATGCTGTAGTTTGTATTCTTGCAGATGCCTGACGAGCATTTTACAACGATGTTACCATTATCCTCATTTTCTAGCTAAGGAGAGGTGCAAGTGATGGTGAGCGCGGGGGTTGAACCCTCCTTCCTGGCCTCTCCTTAGCAGCGCAGGCTCTCACCGGCCCTTTGCAGCACTGGCCTCTGCCTTGTCTGGTTTGCTGCCTGGAAGAATATCGTCGTCTCTGGGGCAAACACGCTGTCTGAGAGCGAAGGTGAGTTGCATCGCTCTATTTAGCATGCAGCTGGATTTATTGCCCCAAATGATGGTATTCTGGCTTCATACCCCAGCTCCGCTCCGTAGCGGATACTTAATCCTAAAAGAGCTGTTTTCATCGCAGCTGCTTGATCCGACATCTGCTAATCTCAATGTCTTCCTCATCTTCAAAGCTTTGTACACCCTCTGCAGCCATTAGCATCTCGCCTTCACCAGCAGGAGAGTCTGCATAGTCCTCAAATCCACAAAAGTCTCATGGCAGCAGCTTTTCCCAGAGCTGTTTCGCTCTGAGCATGCATGGGGCAGATGTGCTCCTGTAAATACCGCCTGCTCCGTCCACAGCCAGGCTGCGCTGGGCCCTTGGAAAGTCAACAGGAGCTTTGATGTATTGGCCCAAGCCCGATTTCAGCCAGGCAGCAGGGTCAGACGGAAAGCCCCAGGAACTGGTTTAGGTATTAAACAGCATTTAGGGGGCTGCTGGTTGCACCCTGAATGTCTCTCCGCTCCTGGCTGCTTTATGGAACTGTTACATCGCAGTGATTTCCAACAGCTGCTTGCTGCTGTGCCCATCACACGTTGAGCATGAGGATGAACCAGCTTTTGCTCAGATTCTCATTCCAGACCCTCGAAATCTTCGCACGAGGCACAAGTTTGAGCTCCTGCTGTTGCCATGAGCGGGGCAGGGCCCTGGCCTTGGGTTCCTCACCGCTGCGCGCCCTGGGCAAGAGCCAGGGCTTGGGGGCTTGGCAGGAGCAGGGGGCAAGGTTCCGCGGGGACGGGGCGGTGGTTGTGCCGCCGAGCTCAGCTCTGCACGAGTGGCTCCCCAAAAGGCTCACGGACCCTGGTATCGGGGTGGGGGCTCTTCCCTTTGCATTCCTGCTCCTCCGGCTGGAGCCCCGTGGCTGTGTGGGGTGGGATGCTGCGAGTGGCCTCACTCTTTCTTTCTTTTTTTTTTTTTTGGCTGATTCTTGATGGTTTTCTATCACTTCAGTGCTATATCCTGGGCCCTGAATGCAAATGCTTCAGTGGGAAGGCTACATCGCCTGCCCTGAGCAGCTCGCTCCTCTGTGTGAGTTACAGCAGTGCGTTTCGTGTTGTCTGCTTGCGAATTAGCCCTAATTAACTTGTGCCCTGGAGGGGGGCAGGGTTCCGAGCTGGATGCTTTCCCAAGAGAATTTCCCTAGCTTTTCTCACTAACTCGCTGTGCTGAGTCTGTTCCGTAGCATGAGTTGTAGAGGTCTCTGCAGACCATGCCTGGCACACTGCGTATTCACTGCCAAGTTATGGCATGATGGAGATTCAACTTTAAATAAAATCAGAACTGTTTGCTTTCTTGTCTCCTGCTCCAGAGGATGGATAAATTCTCAAGCCAAACATCCGAACAACTCATGTAGTCTCAAAGTGCTTGAAATCACCTTTTTTTTTTTTTCCTTTTTTTTTCCCCAGTGCGGAGGATGCAGCATTAAAACCACCCGGCCCACAGCTGAGCCTCCGTGGGGTCGCGGGCAGCAGCCTGGGGGAGGTGGTGCAGCCCCGGGGGAGCCAGGAGCCCATCACCATCACCCCGTGCTCAGCTCCTGCCTCTGGGCTGAGACCAGGCTGCTCTCGACACAGGCGATGAACAGTGCAGGAACGCCGCCCAGTGCCGGAGCCCATCAACACCCCTGTGCCATGCTGGGCAGAGCCGTACATCGCTGCCGCAGGCTCTCAGGGTGTCACCAAAGGGGACATGGGGGGAAAAAGGGGATGCAGCGGCCTGGGGATGGTGCATGGTACAAAAGGAAAAGAGGAGGGCGGCCCTGCTGCTGGGTACTTTGGGGGAAACATTAGCTCCAGCTGTGGGGTGCAGATAATGGCCTGCCTGCATCCTCCCGTGGTGGAGCAGGAATCACCGCGCCGTGCCGCAGCACGGGGACGGGAGCTGCCAGAGGGCACGGCCCAGGGATGGCAGGATCCCTGTTTGGCTTGTGGAGTAGCTCGTTTCATTTTCCGAATTCTCTAAAATCTCAATGTCTTCTTCTAGAAACAAACACCTACGGGGAAAAAGTACTTCAGACGAATGCAGGCGGGGTGGGATGCGGGTTCACCAGCAGGGCCGAGTCGTAGGGAGTGTTTCCGTACAACTGGAAGAGAGTTGATCCACGCCGCTGGGAATGCTGAAATGGGCATTCAGGGTGGTTGCAGAGGCTGAAGACCTGGTTCTCCCCAAAGCCACGCAAGCTCCTTTGCCCATTGTCTGAAAATATTTGGGGTGAATCCGTCCCGTGCCGTGACCGGTCGGGGTGCCCGCTCCCTCTCCAGCTGCTCATCGGCAGGGTCTCTGAGAGGCTCGGCCAGGAGGGTTCCTCGCGATGGAGGGAAGACAGCGGTTCCCCCGGCTGCGGGGAGGGACGCTGCGTGGCTGAATTATCTGAATAAACCCAAGGCTGACCAAAGCGAAAGGATGGTGGAGGAGGCAGCAGGGCTGAGCCCCCTGCCAGCCCCCAGCTGGGCCCGTCCCCTATAGCTGTGCCCTGCGCTATAGGTTGCTGGTTGCTGCGTGTATCCCTGTGGCTATAGTGGTGTCACGCCCCACACTAGGGGCGACAGCCTGTGGTGGGACCTGGATCCCACAGGGGGCCGTATCCTATAGCTGAACACGTACCCTACGTGCTGTCCCCTACAGTGCGGCCCGCCCCCTATAGGGGGGCCGTACCCTATAGCAGAGCTGTGCCTCTACTGGGACCTGCACCATATGGGGGCTGCGGGCAGCAGGGGCCCCTGCCGTATAGCAGGGCCCGTCCCCTATAGCGGGGCCTGTCCCCCATAGCGGGCCGCAGGCAGCACGGGGCCCGTCCCCTATAGCGGGGCCTGTCCCCCATAGCGGGCCGTGCCCCGCATGGAGCGCTCCGGGCAACAGGGAGTTAAAGGGAAGCCCCGCCGATAGCCGCTAAGCGCGGCGCTGCTGTAAAGTGTCCCGCGCTGCCGTAAAGCTGTCCGCTCGCCCGCCGCTTGCCTCAAGCCTCCTATTCTCGACCGCACTTTACGCCAACGCCGTTGCGCCACCATCCTCCCATCGGCTGCGCTTGCGCCGAGCTCAGCCGGGCCTCTGCGCTCCAGAGTTGGTATTCAGGAAGGGCGCTTGCGCCGGCGGCGTGGCGGGGGGCGCATGGGTGCGAGCGGAGCCTACGCCGGCGGCGTAGCAGTGTCGCTGGCTGGCCGCTGCCCGCGGAGTGGTGAGGGGAGGCGAGAGGCGGCGTGAGGAGAGCCGGGCCGGGC